>JAFVLL020037103.1:0-29425 GCA_021397915.2 Tor tambroides | reverse complement strand
AAAATGATACATGTCAAGCTCCTGCAAAAGGACAAATACTGAGTATGACCAACAGAAAGGCACCATAAAAACAGTCCGCATTCTGCACTGTTCAAATCTTAGACGATACCAGAGCATTGTGTCATATGGACTGATAATATAGGTATTTAACTTTAGTGATTAAACTGCCCCCTTAAAAATTATTTACTATTTGCCATATACACCAGGAAAGACAAATTATAATGTAAAGAAGTATGCCAGTCATTTATGCTGTGATGCGGTGTGTTGCGGACCGGGTTTGGTGGGCCGCTCTGTGCCAAAAAGTCCAGGGCCACTTTTTGGCCCCAGTCCGCCCCTGGACATCAGTGACATCAAATGTCTTTGGTTATGCCAAAGATATGCAATCTGATTTCCCCTGAAAGCAACATAGTGCTCAGTAGATCAAATACAAATCAATGAGCAACTAGGTCATCCTTACACATTGTTTGCTGAGGATATCTGTATTGACCCACGCTCCTTATATGCACTTCCTGTTTGACTAAACCTACAGGGCTTCCTGTCAACCCATCCTGTTCCTTCTTGATGGTCCCGGCCCTGGCAGGAAAAGGTTCTGGGTTTTAGGCCCGCTTCTGGCCGCTTATTATCTTATGACGTCCAAGAGACTGCAAATAAAGTGCCGCCATCAGGGTGTTTCTGTTCATTCAACCTCGATACAAGGCCCTCTACCCATGCTAAAAAGGCCTTTAGAGCGAGTAAAGACAAAAATAGACATTGTACAATTCTTTCATGTCAGTGAGCGTGACATAATCAATGAGATCCTTTGATGTGCAAGTAAAAATAGTGAGTGCTTTTTGTAGCCGTTCAGGCATGAGCTGCTGACAGATTTACATTCAAGCAACAGAAAATGGCTGATCGTTTTGACTGTGATTATATTTAGTGTGTCCTCATCAGCCTCTGGCACAACCTCCAAGTAATGTACCACAATCCTTCACAGTACAATCAATACAGACTTTTTTATGCAAGAAATAAAAGTGCTACAGAGGTGGTCCTAATTGATTATCTATGTAAATTGGCTGTTGAAGGATGTGTAATAGCATTAAAAGTGAGCTGAGCTCATTGTGTTTTTTGGCTGTTTTTGGTCTGTTTAAATGGTTTTGAATCTTAAGGAGCATGTAGGGATACTGTAGCTAATGCATGCTTAAAAACCGAAGGCAAACGAAGGTCAGATGAGTGGTTTGCAAGGTTTCTGACATGTTATGTATATTACAAGAAAAAAGCAAGAAAAGAATATACAAAGACTTTTGCATGTAGAGAAAAAAAATCATCAGTATTTCGACATAAATCGATATTTTCTTGATAAAGATAAAACACTTAAGTCGAAGCTATTGAGATATTTGGAACATCTTTCTTTTCAGATTATAGACAACTTCTATATAATTAAATTTAAACTTTATATAATGAAATGTATGGATTTGCATCATATAAACTCGCAATTCTGCCTTTTTTTCTCAGAATTGTGAGATAGGAAGTCAGAATTACGAGATCTAAACTTGCAATTCTGATTTTTTTCTCGCACTTGTGAGTTTATATCTCGTAATTCTGACTTTTTTTCTCTGAATTTTGAGATATAAACTTACAATTGTGAGTTATAAAGTCCAGTTCTGAGGAGAAAAAAGACTATGTACTCAGAATTAAGAGTTTATATGTCACAATTCTGACTTCATTTCTCAGAAGTGAGTTTATATCTCGCAATTCTGACTTTATAACTCACACTTGCGAGTTTATATCACGCAATTCTGAGAAAAAAGTCAGAACTGCGAGATGTAAATTTGCAATTGTGAGAAAAAAAGTCAGATTTGAGAGATAAAAAGTCGCAATTAAAAAGTGTCACTGTTTGCACAAAAATATTAGGCAGCACAATTGTTCAGCTTTGAAAATAATAAGAAATGGTTTTTCTTGAGCACCAAATCAGAGTATTAGAATGATTTCTGAAGATTCATGTGACACTGAAGACTGGAGTAATGGCTGCTAAAAAAAGTCAGTATTTTAAAAAGGAAAACAGATATTTTCTATATTTCTATATATATTACTGTTTTTTTTTTTTTAATAAATTCAAATAAATGCAGCCTTGGTACACCTTAGAGACTTTCCAAAACATTAAAAAATCTTACTGACCACAGACGTTTCTATATAATACATGTATACACAATTAATAATAATAATAATAATAATAATGTATTTATTTAATAATTATTTATTTCTTTATTTTTAGTTAGTAGTATTCTGTCTTTCAGTTTATATAATATTGCATTCTATGATTCTATGATGTTTCCACATTGACCCTTCTCAGTTCCTTTTACTAGCCTGTTCCCATTCCTTTAAGCTCTCTAACAGGATTTGACAGCAGGCAGTGACACTATGTTGGCCACGTTTTTATCTCTGTGTGGCCTGTTTGAAAGCAAGTCAAGGAAACCAAGGATCAGATATGTGGCTAAAAGATGTAGACCTGCAGATTGACGTTAGTACTCACACCAACGTCCAGAGAAAATCAACTTTCAAGCGTTTCTAAGCTCTGAAATAACAGAAGGAAACAATGGAGGCGCCAGCAGCCACAGCCCAAGGAGAAGTAGACACACCTCTAGCTATTTCTTCCCACTAAATGTACACTATCAACACTATAATCTGAGCATACAACAGTTCCAGGCATTGGGTGTGTAGTGTTGTGTGTGCGAGCAGATTCTCGCAGACGGAGCATGTTTTTGTGGCCTGCTGAAGACCCTCAAGTAACCAGTGACCTTCTCTCGGTGTGAAGGCATTCTTCTCATTCTGTGGGAGTTTATGCCTACACCGCCATCTACCCATGGGAGGTGTGGAGTGAGGGCAGGGGCCAGATTATTAGCTGCCATAGTTGTGCCAAAGTTTCAAAAGTATAATATTTGGATTTTCTGGGTAACTCTGAGTCTGTCCAGACCGATTGGAGAGTCCTGGAGCTTTGGAGTGCTGTGTGAAAGTGGAAACACAGTGGGATCCTAATGCTATGGTCAGAAAGAGAATTTGCCCCCTTAGCATGTCCCGACCCCCCACCCTTTCCCCTTTCTTTATTAACCCTTATTGATTTTTTTTCTTTAACCTTTTTTTTTTATTAGATATTTAATTTATTAAAAAATGGGGTGCTCTGATGATGTATGAGTAAAAGGGATATTAAATAAAATAAAAAAAGAAAAGTTGAATTAAAAATAAAAGAGAAAATAAAAGTTTAAATAAGTTTTATTTTATTTTTAGAATTAACTTTTTAAATGTTTTTGAAAGAAGTGTCACCAAGACTGTATTTATTTGATCAAAAATACATAAGTAAAATTGTGAAACATTATTACAACTAGAGAAAATCTATTTGAATATATTTTTTAAAAAAATGGAGTAATAGCTGCTGAAAATTTGCCTTTGCCAACACAGTAACAAATTCGATTTTAAGCTATATTCAAAGAGAACAGTTCATTTAAATTGTAATATTTTACATTATACTGTTTTTAGTGTATTTTTTGGTCAAAAGCGTTTAAAAATGTTTGATTTGATTTTTATAATAACTACTATATATATATATATATATATATATATATATATATATATATACAGTTATATATATATATATACAGTGCCTTGCAGAAGTATTCAAACCCCTTCATTTTTTTTACGTTTTGTAATGTTGCAGCCTTACGTTAAACCGCTCTGAATTACTTTTTTTTCCACAGCAATCTACACTCCACACACCATAATGACAAAGCAGATAACAGGTTTTTAACATCTTTGCAAATTTATTATACATAAAAAACATAAATGATTCCATTGCATCAGATATATGAAGTGTTTTGCCAAAGATTTATCCTCAGATTTAAATGGTTAGTTCACCCAAAAATGAAAATTCTGTCATTAATTACTCACCCTCATGTCATTTCAAACCTGTAAGACCTTTGTTCATCTTTGGAACACAAATTAAGATCTTTTTGAAATCCGAGAGCTTTCTGACCCTGCATAGACAGCAATGCAACTACCACATTCAAGGCCCAAAAAGATAGTAAGGACATCATTAAAATAGTCCATATGGCATCAGTGGTTCAACCTTAATTTTATGAAGCTACTAGAATACTTTTTGCGTGCAAAGAATACAGAAGAGAAGAAACTGACGTGGAAAAGGAGAAATTGTTGAATAAAGTGGTAGTTAATGACAGTTAATGAGTAGTTAATGACATAATTTTAATTTTTGGGTGAACTTATCCCCTGAAGACTTTTCTGGTTGATTTGTCAGTCCTCTCATGACTCCTAACCTCCTCCTTTGACATCAATATTTGAAAATTTGAGAAAATCAGAGCTGTGTGGATACAACAGCGATGGAAGAATGAATGAAAACGAAAGAGTGAAGAATGAGTGAATTGAGGCCAGAAAGGTTCCCACTACGGTTCAACGTCTTCAGTGTACCCAACAGCCAAATAAAAGCTGAACACAATCAGTATTCTTATACACCAATCAGCTTGAGAAAGTGCTTTGCAAAGTGGGAGATGTTGAAACAGATGTTTTTCATATTGCTCTCGCTGTGTTAAACTGAGAAGTGTTGTGTTACATTAGCACAGCGAGGTTCGCTGCTGTCAGTATCGCCTTCACTTTCATTTCCCCATAATTACACACAACTCCACTCTAGCGTCCATTAAAGCACGTTTGAGCAGGCCTGCTCCACTGTACTGCTGCTCCAAAAATATGTATCCTTTTCAGAGGTAATATTAGTACGTTCCATGGCTCTCGCAGTGGCCATTAAAAAGTTCTCAGTATAACATCATTCAGTCAATTTGCATTCGAGCGTTCAAACAAGGACGTTTGTGTTTTTCGGGTGTAAACCTTCCCCATGAGAAACAGAAACGTAATCCAAACACTAAAACTCTGGAGTAAATACTCTGAACTTTACTGACCTCTCACTGAGGTGGGAATATTATCGTGTTCCCAGTCTGCATGTTGTGAAATATCAGCACTGGCTTCATCATACAGGCATTTAAATAATTATCAAGATCTACTCATTTATTGCCTGGAACAGAAAATGATGTATTACAACTGTGTTTAAATTTCTTTTTGTAAAACTGTGAAATGTCTGTATCCATTTATTTCCTTTTGATTTGTTTTTTCACTAATTATTTGTTCTTTGTGCTGCTGTTTTGTTTCAGTGTTTGGGATAATGTGGTTGAAATAATGTAGTAGTATTTTTTCCCCAGTAGTGAGCGACTTAAATTTACACTTTAATATCTACTTCTCCATTTACCATTCAGAAGTTTTTGAAAGAAGTGCTCACCATGGCTGTATTTATTTGAACAAAAATACAATATACAATGAATATTATTATAAAATTACTGTTTTAAAATATATTTTAAAATGTAATTTATTTGCAAAGCTAAATTTTCAGCATCATTACTCCAGACTCCAGTGTCACATGATCCTTTAGAAATCATTCTAATATGCTGATTTGGTGCTCAAAAAACATTTCTTATTATTGTCAGTGTTGAAAACAGTTGTAGTGTTTAATATTGTTGAGGAAATTGTGATATACTTTTTATTTAATTTTTTTCAGCATTCTTTAAAGGAATTTCAGAAGAACAGTATTTATATATTTATATATTACCGTACTCTTATGTTTTTAATGCATCCATATGTATTTATCTCAAATATATCATTATAAGATTATATGTAAATAAATATATAATATTATTTTTTAAAATTAATTTAATTCATCATGCTTTATTTAGTTATAAATATATGTCGCAATGTTAAATATGAAGAAAGATTTGGTTGTCCGTGTCTAGTTTATATTTATCATATTGTAGTTTTAAAATTTGAATACTTTTTAAATGTCTATAGTAATAATAATAATAATAAATATTGTGATTATTTTGTTTATGTTTATTATTATAATCAGATGATGCAAGCAGGTTGGCGATTTATGATTTTTATGACCACGAAGGGACCTTTTCCATCAGGGGAAGGTCAAAGATATAAACAAGACGTCTTCATCTTTTCAGCTAGAGAGGACAAATATGAAAATACAGCACTTTAAATCTATTGAACTTGTGCATATTTTCTTTTTTCTTTTTCTTTTTCACTCATACAAACCCTTAAGAAAAACAAGAAATGTCCCTTCCATGTATCAGAGACTTAGAGTCTCACTTGCCTCTGTCGATTAAAATTGTATTGTATCATGAGGTTGAATAATGATATATTAAATCAATGTCTTAAATCATTTTAATGTCAAAACAAACCACGATTCAGTATTGCATGAGTCTGTGGTATTTGCTGCATGGCTGTTTTTGATATACGTGGATGTGGGACTCCTATGTGATGTGGCAGCCATCAGCCTTCATTCTCACTTGAAGCTCTCATTCTCATTCATCACTCCATTCCACCTCTCGGCCAACGTCACTCTTAGCCAACAAATGCTCCTTATTTTCATTTTGTCTGCTCTCTCAGGCTTTTGACAGAAAGTAAGAGAAGGGTCCGCAGACCTGCCAAAACAGCACTGGCGGTTGAGAAACAATGGCACACCCTGCACATTTTTCAACACTCTGAGAACCCCAGACTTCCCCTCAGCACAATAATCCGCTTCTCCTTTTGTTTGTCGGATCTCAGCAGCCCTGCAAATCGACATTGGCAGCACTGGCTGGCGAGCCTCAAGATGACTTGACCAACATGGTCACCTCTCCTGCCAAAAGGAGCAGGGAAAAAGGACCAGAGAATGAGAGAAATGCTTTAATTGCTACAGGAATCTAGACAGTTTCAGATGAGATTTGTTTGAGAAATGTGTGGGTAATCGTATGAGGTGGGGGGAGCTGGTCCCATTCAACAGCCTAATGGCAACTTCTGTGGCTTTCCAGACCAAAATCTGCAAAACCCTTTCCAGATAGTGAAGAAGGAGCATTTTGGGGCAATTATACGTGCTTGTGTTTGTGTAGATCACATGAAGAAACAGACTGCTAAAGGTCGTGCCATAGGATAATTGATGCTGAAGCTTAAAAAAGTCTTCCAGGATGTTAAGAAAAACAATTCAGTTGCTGAATGAGAAACATTCTCATAACCTTTAAAGGGAAAGTTCACCCAAAAATGAAAATGTACTCACCCTTGTTTCATTCCAAACCCATTTGATTTACTTACTAGTAGTGGAACACTAAAGGAGACATTTTGAACTTCATACTGTTTGCTATACTCAGTTTAATTGCAGTTAATGAGAACTGGAGCTTTCAAGCTACAATAAGGACAAACTCATCGTAAAATATCAGTCCATACTGTCCGTACATGTTTGTGCACTAAATTCCAAGTCTTCTGAATATGTACCGTAGATTTGTGTGACAAACAGATTGAAGTCATTATTCTTTAAAAATATTCAAACTGTATTAGTATTTTATAAATAGGACCAAATGATTCATTGAAAAGAATCAACACAAGAAAATTCTTTCACAAATCAGATTTTGCTACTCTGATGAACATACCAAGAAGAGCTACAACAGATGTCAATGTTTTGAGTGAAAAATGCTTGAAATATTTTTCTGTTCATCATAAGCTGTCGTACCGGGATTCAGAAGACTTGCAATATAGTGCGTAAGCTATATGAATCACTTTATAACTCATTTATTCTTTTTGTACCACTGAGAGAACCAAATGCAGGTTTTAACAGCATGAACATGAGTAAATGATGCAAAATTTTATTACAACACATTATGACCCAGTGTTACATGAGCTTCTCTATATTTCTCTATTAGATATTAAAGTACTTTTCTCTCACCTTGAAACTGTAGGCCAGTTTGATCTGTTTGTAGGATGAATTATGCATAACACTTAGAGATGGTGCTCAACTCAATACTGCAAAAGCCATTACAGTCATGGTTTTCAGTCTCCAAACTCCAACCAATTCATTGTAGTTAACCCAATAAAAAGTGACATTCAAAAGCATGAGTAATTTGGCGCAATAAATGCCAGTGAACAATCTGTGCAAAGTAAAGTAAAGAGAGGTTTACGTCTAGTCTGCTGACTTTACTGCGAGCGATGGGTTCAGTAAAGGGAAAAAAAGATTATTTTGGCAAATGGTTTTCAAATAAAATGTATTTAAAAATACACATCTGGCTGGATGTGAATATTACACTTTGCACTCGACCAATGCCAAAGCATCAGTCAGTTCCAAAACCCTGCAGGTGATTCTTTAACAGCCCAATATCAAATGAAAGTATGGAGTTTTACACACAGAGGACTGTTGACACGGCCTGCTCATTTCCGAAATGGTCTGCTGCATGCATGCCTGCATGATTTACACCCAACCAACATAATACGGTTTCACATCATTAATGTGTTGTGTTCACTTCATCGTCTCTCTGTCTCTCTCAAAATATGGGAAATCTCTTAGACAAATAGAGAGAGCATGCGGTGACATCCTGTGATTGATGCATTCTGTTATTTATTGCCTTAAAAGTATTTTTGGAGTGTTATTAAATGGCATTCAAAATAAGGGAATACCGTATTGAAGCTCATTTCTTCCAAATAGTAAAAAAGATAAAAAGGTAATTGTGATTTTATATCTCACAATCTGACTTTGTTTCTCTTTATTGTGACTTTACGTCTAAATTGATATTGATATATTTATTGCATAAATATGATTTTATAGCTATCAGTTCTGTCACTATATAACACAGTATCACTATATTGTACAATTTAACTTTATTTCTCATTATTGTGATGTAACTATAGCAACTTATCTGGCAATTTTGTCTATCTTTACATAATTGCAACTTCATTTCTCATAATTGTGACTATATCTATAGCAACTTATATCTCAAAGTTTTGAATATTACATAATTGCGACTATTTCTCATTACTGTGATGATATATTCACAGATGTGATTAATTTTTCATAATTGCAACTTTATTTCTCATTATTGTGACTTTATATCTAACAATACCAACATATGTTGTCATATCATAATTGCAATTTTATTTTTCATAATTGTGACTATACCTATAACAACTTATCTCACAATTTGTAATGTTTTTGTGAAATTGCAGCTATTTATTATTGTGACTATATTTAACAATAGCAACTTAAATCTTTGCATAACAGTTATTTGTCATAACTGACTATGTATAATTGCAACTTTTATGTCATAGTTTTGATTCTTTTTGCATAATTGCAACTTTTTATCTACCAGTTGACTTTATACCTTACAATTTAACTGTTAATAACTATCTGATTAAATTTCTTAATTTGTGACTTCATATCTTACAAATGTGATTGCTGTAACTTTCTTATTTCTTACCTCACAAGTACCTTTTTAGCTTTACTAAGGCAAAAACAGGCTTCCGTGATTTAGCGATTTGTCAGATTACCCTAAAAGTACATACAACTGCATCTTGCATAGTGACAGGATGTAGTTTAGCACATTTTTTATTTTTTGTAATCCCTAGACAATCAGTTTCTCAGCTGTGGATAGTTAAAACTTGCTGTCATTTTAGTGCCCCAAACACCCTCAAATTTTGTTACGTCCCCTAAATCTGCATGAGCTCTCACTTTTACGATTATGTAATCTCATTATGGCTTGCAATGACCTCATAGTTGTTGACAAGTGCCCTTTCATTAGTAACGCCGTTTCAGTAAGCATTAGCCAAGTCAAGTTTTATTACGCTCCTGATGGCTTCTACCTCACAGCTAGTATAAACATTACTTATTATCCACTTTTCACTGCATTTTCATAATTTATGAGCTTGCAAGAGAGCACCGGCCCGAATATAGATCGCGAGGCCCTCTATTATTTTGCACAACAGATAATCAATTTCATTAAGCAGTGTCAGGGTAAATCGGCTTGAAATCTGATAATTACATGTAAGTTAAACTTGTATAATTTTTTACAATGCTGTGAATATTGATTTCTCATCTGCTCTCCTCCAAGGCCTATTAGAGGCTTTCTCCAAAAGAAGAAAGTAGCATTTATCAAACCTCATTGATTGCAATCTGGCAACACGTGAAGGCTGATATTTGGACAAAATGCCTTTGGAGACATCAAATTTCAGTGTGGGCCAGTGGGCGAACGGACAAGGCATGTAAATTTGCTAATGTCTCTTTATTTTTTTACGCAAACACAGCGTTATGCTCTGTAGATGGTTGCTCTCGAATTCATATTTAAAAACCGATGGAATGAATCCTTTGCAAACTACTACTACCCGCTGGGTGAGGGGGTTCAGGTGGAGGGCAGCCCAGTATTAGCAGTGCCCCGCGGTCAAGGAGACAGCCTGATGGATGGGACACATTAAAGGTGTCTGGCCCCAGCATCCCTGGAACAGAGGAACCGGTACAGACCTCAAGCTTAAAAATATGGCTGAGATGTCAACAGTCTATGAGCTCTCCTGTCCTGGGCCACAATTCTCGCTGTGCTCTTGAATAAAGACATCAATTTCTCCAAGTGGGGTCGGGATGGTTGCTTCTCAGTTAGAATGAAGGTAGGAAGCAGGTGGGCTGTGTGTGGATCCAAAAAGACCCACTAGTCAGGTAGCCGAAGGCCGATCCCCAAGGGGAGGGATATCAGTGTGGTACGGTTGGCTGACAGCTCGGGGGGCCCTTATTGAAAAATCAATGTCCATTTGTGCGTCCAGCTCACCTGGCTGACTGCCAGCTTGCCTGAAGTCACCTAATGAAGCCTGATCCCGTTACCTGATTCCTCGTTCGCTGTGTCAAAGTGACTTTGTGGCTGAAGTCATCCCTTTAGTTTCTTCTCCTCCTCTATCCTGAGGATCAAATGTATTCGCCAGTCCATTCCACTGTGTGCGAGTGTGTGGTGAATACATGAGATCTGTCTGTGGGACAGCAAAAACTCTCGATCAACATGGTACTGATATGTCATGCTGAGAACATACCGCAAGCTGTAAAAGAGCACTGCTTGTACTGTGATGCTATTTATCATCATAATTCCTTAATCTATGGGGGAGCAGCAAATATTTTTAAGGAACACTATGTAGCAGTGCTGCAAATCAAGTTTTCAAGTTTCTAAAGAGAATACTTTTATCTTAATAGGTTTTTGAGATATAGCCTGTGCAAATAAATAAATAAGCCCATTGTTTTTCCAATTCCATTCCATTTATCATTTGATAAATTAAAACATTTTTCTTCGCAGTAAGTGCAAATAGCCCAACCTTGTTGGCAGAGGCTATTTACACTAACTCAGTCCACCAATGTGTGCTTGGGATAGTCAACACTGAAAAAAGATGCTCGTTAGTCATCAGTTTCAGTGGCGGCGCATGCTTTTTGACGAGATCGACCCAAATTTGAGCCAGCCTTTTGCCTAACTTTTTTTTCTCCCTTTTCAAATGTCATATCGTATCGGAAAGGCATTTATTTTCAATAAAAATGAAGGAAATAATCAAAATGTTGAAAATAAAGTATTGTGTAGGGAGGGCTTTTATCGTCCCAATAAGGTGGCATCCATTTAAAAATTTGAATTAAAATGATAATTTACACTCAGTACGTTATTATTGCGTACTATTTTATAATGTACTACAATATGAGGTCCAGATAATTGCCACTATTTGCAATAAGTAGTATAAATAGCAGAAAATATTGCTATTTTAACATAGGCCTAGTGTAGGCCTAAATAGAATCCATAGCTATTTGCACTGTGTAAATAGCATAGCAAAAATAAATACTGCTATTTTCACTTAGTGTAAATAGAATCTATTGCTATTTGCAATTAATGTAAATAGAATCCATTGCTAATTTGCACTTAGTGTAAATAGCATCCATCACTATTTGCACTTAGTGTAAATAGCATCTATCCCTAAGAAAATATGCTATTTGCACTTAGTGTAAATAGAATCTATAGCTATTTACACTTAGTGCAAATAGCCGCTGCCTTTTTTTTTTTTTTTTTGCAAAATACTTTTTTATGGCTTTTCACAGTTATTGCAGCCTAGTAATAAATATAACAATAAAATAATTTATTTATTACTTTATTTTATTTTATTTTTTTATTGCGCTGTCTCGTGCGAGTGTACCAGCCTTTATGAATTTGAAGCACTAGTTTGAAGTAACCTTACTGACGCGTTCACCATATGCGCACTACGATTGCGATACTTCACCTTAACCTGAGAACAGCGCGGAGTTACAAAATTGTATTACTGTTTCAGACTAACGATTTATACCCAAGGTTTGTAGGTACAACAAAACACGGTAAATTGTAAGCTGTTTGATTTACTGTAAAAGCCCCGAGTAATAAGAGTCATTTGTTCAAGAATCAAAATACACTGATCGCACTGTCTTTTGAATCACTAAAAAGAACCGAGTCGTTTCGTAAATCGGGCTACACTTGTCGTGCTGGATGTTTTTAATTCATTACAAAAACAGGTTCATAGGCTCATTAGTTCGGGAATCTAACTACTTTGAATTCGTTGTATGTTGTTGATTGACTAGGCTCAAGAGTCATTTGTTCGGGAACGTTTGTAATTTGTGATTTGTTTGGTAAGCAGGTTACACTAGTAGTAACTAAAGAATCGGTAGTCATTCATTCGGGAATCGTACTACACTAGATGCGCTGTATGTTTTTGACTGACTAAAAAGAACCGACTCAAAAGAGTCATATCTTTCGGGAATCGGACTATACCAATCACGCTGTACAGCTATTTTGTCATAGTGCTTAATTAATCTAAAATCTTAATTATTTTTTTAACTTTTTGCGACGTTTATAGTTATGACTATTAAGAATGAAGTGGAAATGTGACAAGACTTAGTAGAATAGTGGGATATAATCAAGGATTCAAACTAACATTGCCTGAATATTACACCGCCATGTCTCAGCAAGTGGGCTGACCACTTGACCATCTCAGACTACACTTATATTTTATTGACATTCAAATGCCAGCAACAGTGAATTTAGTCTCTTCCCACACTTAAGTCCTTTAGAGTTTATGGTGCCCTTGCAGACTGAAGAAGACAAGAGCGAGCTGGTTTAAACACTCATTTGACCTACACTTGTATTTGCATGACTCTTTAAAAATCCCACCTGCGTCCGTCGGACATCATATCCACCCGCTGTTCAAAGTGAGAGGATCGAAGTGTCCTGTCTGCCCCCTGTCGTTTCCTCCTCTCCTCTGTCGGGCCGCTGTTGAGGGGTACAGCACGGCGCTGGTGTATAATGCAATTTGGTTGATTAAAAGAAAACATTAAAGCACTACCTTATTGAATTTGACGGCACGTACAGAACCGGATCTTTGCTGGCCACTCTCTTTTATTGGCTGGGATAAAGGGGATCACGTCATCCTCATCCTCCCCAACACACACACAAATCTCGAGCCTCAGACAAACCTTAGCTAAGAGGACGTCGGTCAGGACGAAGATTTGTTTAGCTGGCCCCTTCCGTCGCAAACTGAACTTCTGCCAACCTTGAGCCAAGAGGAGAAGGCAGAAGAACCCTCCGGTTTGGCACAGTCAGATAAATGAGGGAGTCCTTTTATTTATGTCTAAACAAGGCCGATGACTCATAGCTCTTTACTCTTTGCTTTCTCACCTCAGTGACTCATTCATTGTTCTAAGAGAGTCTGGAACAAGCGGGACAAGAAAAGAGATGGGCTAAACACCAAACACCTGTCACTTCACTCCATAGTGCAACAAGTATGCGCTCTCCCTCTTCCATTTGTCTGATTTATCATCTATACTGTCTCGAGAGCAATCAACATCAAACACTCTCAAAGCTCTGTGTCAGTGGTGGGACTCTTTTGGGAGTGATGCGGCACATCAGACCAGCTGTACTAACCAATAACAACTGAGACTTAGTAGGGATTTGCATTAAGCTCATGCTGTCAATCAAAGCAGACTTTTTTTCTTCTCAGTGGAGCTCTGGTAGACATATGAATTATCATTCCTTGGTCATTTTTAATCAGTTTTGCTATCACAGAGATGATATTCATTGCTAATTGGCTGCAAGACAAAGTCTGCCTTGCATTCATTTAGGTTAAGAATTGGATTTCATCCATCCATCCATTTTCCAAACCCATTGTTCTATGTAGGAGCCAATTGGATTTTAGTTATTATTTAATATTGTATTTTATTATATAATGGAGAAAGTTGTGTGTATGTGTATGTATTTTTTTCATGATGGCCCATTGTCTTGAAGCCTGGTGGATTTATCCTGTAGTTTAAGTATACGAATAGCTGATGGCCAGTTTGAGTAAATGATTGCTTGATTAATTAATTGGTAGTCATATCACAGACAGGTCATGTTCATGCAATACCAACTGTTCTTCTTGTGGAACTTCACATTAACGATCAAATTATTCCTTTAACATTCAGTTGTGGCAATGGAATCTTGCTACATAAAACAGGGATACTTGACCCAAAAATACAGATTCTGTAACAATTTACTCTGTTACAGAGTACTATGATGTCAAATCTGTATCACTTTTTGATGTTTTGAAGAATGTTCCTGCTTCTGATTTCTGTACAAAGAAACACATTACCAAGGGCTTTCAAACAAAGGCATAAAACCAATTTATTGTTGTCAAACCTGTCTTGATGCTCCAAGTTTTAAAATGCATACTCACAAGTTTGAGAGTTATGGCTCAGAACATCTCATTTATTCTTCCACTAAAAGAAAGAAACTTATACAGGTAAGGAACAATACAAGTTAAACAGTCAAGTTATTTAAGTAGCACTTAATATAATACAGATTCAATTATGAAACAAATACAATTTCAGCTGTAAAACAGCTCTAAAAAGACAACAGTGCCCTATCCAGCTCAATCTAGTTCAGTGTTGATTTAGTTTAGTTCAATAACAGTGTGACTGTTGTGTGAAGCAAGCTTAGTTCAGCTATATAGCAGCTCTACAGAAGATAATACAGTGTCATTATTCAGCCCAAGTCATGTTGATGCCGATGTCACTGTTGTAGACTTGTAGTCTTTTCAAGTGTCTCATATCCTGTCATAATTACTGCAGCCGGTACTCAGAAGCTTGAGAGGAGGAGTAAAAATACTGTCAATCAGGACAAACCAGCCAGAAGTTTATCAATGATGTCAGGTCAAATCCATCTTCTCTGTCACTTTCAACTGAATTATTGTTTTACTGGCTTCTTTTATGTAGAGCATATGTTTGCACGTATTCCTTTCTCTTTCTCTGAAGATCATGATTTTAGTTTGTGTCAGAGTGTGAGGCAAAGAGAGGTTGGAAAGATATATAAGGAGATGGAGTGTGTTTGTGATATGTACACATACTTTTGGCACATGCATGTGACAAATGTGTCCGATGTTTGGGATGATGAAAAGGAGAAACCTTGTAAAAATCAACTTTAAAAGTTAATGTTGGTTTCATATATTTAGAAAAATATCAAAATTGATTTTAATTGTATTACATTTATTTAAATAAAAATTAAACCAAAATAAATAATGATTACGTAGGCTAAAGAAAAAAAAAGAAAAACATATTTCAGATCATTTTATTTCTATATATTTTTTTATTTTATTTAATTTTTTGTCACATGTTGGTTATACACTGACTTAACTTGTTTAAAAAATAATAAAAGATAAAAATTTACCTTTTAACAGATTTTCCCCCCTAAACTTTATTTTATTTTTATGACATTTTTTAAAAATATTTTTATTTGTAAGTTTAACATCCACATAAAATATCAAGGCCCGGTTTCATAGACAGGGCTTAGGCTAAGCCAGGATTAGGCCATAGTTCAATTAGGACATTTAAGTAATTTTTATAAACATGCCTTAGAAAAAAACATTACTGGTGTGCATTTTAAGACAAAACAAAAGCACTGACATGGTTTAAGATCAGTCAGTGCAAGTTTCTTTCAGTTGAAACAGCTCAGTTTTACATTTTAGTCAAGGACTAGGCTTAAGCCTTGTCTTTAACCGGGGGCATGACTTGTTTCATGACTTAAAATGACTTATTTCACCAACTCAAAGCATGTTCGTCATAGTACAGGTGTAGGCCATTCAGTTATTTTTTGACTAACTCAACTCAAAAGATACAGAAAAAAATGACAATTGACTCAGTAGATTGACTATTGTGTCTGTGTGTATTTTGAAGTCATTCACTACAAAATACACAATCCGTCAGTTGTTCTCCTGCTGTGTTTACAGTAGCCACTGTCAGGGCCAGAAAGCATAGTCTGGCTCCAATGTTAAGAATGATGACACTGCACAGCATCAGTTCTCGGTGCAGCTGAGAAACTCGAGAACGACCCAGATACGATCGTTCACCAGTGATTCCCGCAAACAGTCCTCTCCACTCCACAGATAACCGAGGGAGAGGCAGGGCCTAAGCGAGATCACATCAGGGCATCACATACCTTGTCAACATCACCACTAAACAAAACATGACGCAGCAGTAATCCTTGACACTGTGCGTGAGTGCGACATGCAAACAAAAGATGCCTTGATCCTTGCGATACGTGAGAGGAAACCCTCGTTCCACATGCCTGCTGGTCTGTTACCCTTTAACAGCTATTGACGGGAATAAATAATTCAACTCTTTGTTTGTAGCTCCATTGAGGGTTCTTGTGGTGGAGAGAAACTCTTGATGCAACACAAGCGATCCTAAATAAAGGCTGAGCACGGAGATGCAAGGTCAGGTCACCTCCCTTGCATTCATGTGTTTGTGTTTTATAACAAGATCAGCGAGAGGAAAAGGTTGTTGTGCAGTTACATGGGCTACGTGTAATGAGGCCATTTTACAGATGCATAAGCGGGAAGTGTTTAAAGCTGTTTGTTTGCATTGGCTATGTCTGATATGATTAATAGGCCACAATGTGGTTACCTTGCATGCAAAAACTTCCTTGCGAAACTGAATTCTTTCGAAAAATGTGCTAATCTAAAATCTGCTATCGCAGAGTTCACCACATGGGAGCGAAATAAAATGTCTGTCAACTGATAACAGAGAGGATCTGATACCACCATGCAATTTATGAAATCAAATAAGCTGATTCTAGGCTAAGTTATAGATCCGGCACACTGCTTATGCAGATCTAAAGGTGCCACCTGCTGGTCGTTAGTGGGAACTACATCCAAACGACTAGCAGAGTTTTATTTGAATATATTAAAATACGGTTGTGTTTATAAGCAGTTTTAATGGAGGTTAGGTTGAAACTTTAATTATGAAATAATAACCTTTATTTAGAATAGAACTGACACTGAGATATGTTTAAGAACATTCTATTGCAAGTGTTGTTTGTTCTATGTGTAGTAGCCTATGTGCTGCTTATTTTTGTTAATCTTGACTAGAGAAAGCAATTCCAGGTTATTTTGATCCTTCAAGGTCTTCTGAATAAAATCACATTCATATAACAAGGCAAAATGAAAAAGAAGAAAAGATTTCTTCACATTCCATGTAAGAAAGCATAGAGAAAATTAATAGCATTTTAACTGCTTGCCGTCTGTTTGCTTTTGTTTCTGCTTATTTACTCCACAGCAGATACCAAACACTCAGTGCAAATGAAAGTGCAAATGACAAAGGTAATCATTTCCGGATGCTCTCCGAGTTCTCATCAGTGTTGACACAGCAGGGCGTTATTTTCACCCGCTTTTGTATCATCTAAACAGACCATTGGTTTCTTCACAGGCTTCTTTTGCCAGGACAGACCACAACGAGCCATTCTGGAGACACTAGCCTCTGCTGCCGACTCGCATCCTTTTCTAATATGTATAACAATCCATCTTGAAAAGCAAGCATGCTGCATTTTTTTATTAAAGCTTGGACAATAAAAGTCAGTTTAGATGAGAACGAATGATGCCAGCTAAAGCACACCTGTCTATAACTTATATTGAATTCTAAAACCTTGATTATCATGTGTTTTTCAGGGTCTAAAGGCTCCAAATTTTTCAGGAAGGTAAATCTCTAGGAAGAAGAATACAGTTCTCTAAGCTAAAAGCAAAATATTACGAATTATTTAAGACAGCATTCTTAAATGTATTATGTGGCATATATGACGACAGACTCCTAATGATACAATCTGGAGACTTTTAATGCAAGTGGGACAACATGATTGACTTTGCTGACTCAGCATTGAAAGCAAAGTAGCAAACAAGTGTGCATTGAGCCTTCAAATTTGACTTTTCCATATTGCAATTGAATCTACATTGTTTAGCCAGACAGGTAGAAACCTCTCTGAGCCAAAGAGGCCCCTCAGAGATTTCCCGTGGGCTTTTAGAAGCATCCTTATTCCACCTCATAATGACAAATGCTTCAGGCTAATAGAGCTGATGGGAGAAACTAATCTAGGTGCTAACGCAGAGTGCAGGGGAACATAGTTCCATTTCAGCTAAAGAGCTTAAAGGATTGAATTTACATTACAAAGAGATATCAAGTCTAATGTTAATAAACCTTGGTAAGCCATACAAATACCTACATTGTGCTGCTACTAAAAATAATGCTGGGGAAACGCAGCCAAGAGTTGGGGTCAGATCCCTGAGGCTGTCTCAATAGAGTGCTCTTCTCAGAAATCAATACCACTGGAAATTTTCCACAGGGTTTCCAAAGGTACAAGTACACACACTTCAACTTTCCATCAAATACTGGAGCATTTCTGTAGGAACAAGTGGCATCCCTGTGCTTGTGAATGAGGGGATAGGACTAGATGACTAAAAGCTTCCAGTGAGGTTAATGTGTTCCATCTTGAGAAGCTGAAGTGTACAACAAACAACTGCACAAAAACGTCTTTATTGGAAACGCTGCAAGTGCTTAAGTTGATTCAATTCGTCCGTAAAGTCTGCCGTGCTAAGCGCATTTTCCAGAAAAACCCTCATTCTCTTTAATCATGTATGATCTTGGAGAAAGGAGGAGAACCCAGATTTCTTAGAACATGGCTGATGGAGGCAAGCTGTCACATATTAGGTGTACCCTTATATGACAGTGTGGTTAGAAATGGACAGTACTGCTCTTTTCAACTTTCACTGGACTTCAGAAACAAGGCTGCAAAGTGTTTTTCTTTTCTTTTCTTTTCTTTTCTTTTTTCTGTAGGCTATAGAACTGTTCACTGTCGATAAAAATGAGTGAAAATGTGTGAATGGCAAATTGTACATTCGTTCATGAAAAATAATGCCAGTTTTGATTTATACTTATCGCGCAACAAATTCCATTAGAAAGCGAGCGATAGTCTTGTTATGGCTCACTGCCGAACGTGACTTCTGTTTTAGTTAGCGTCAATTTTGTGAACTGTAAATGTATGCGTTCTGACTAATCTTACAGTGCTCTAATAAAAACGTGTAAACAGAAAGTTAAATATTCGTTCGTAAAAATATCGTCAGTCATGCTTACCGCGCGCAGCAAACTGCAGTAGAAGGCGCGCAATACTGTTTATATTATGGTTACCAACTCTACAGGCGAATGCGGATATTAGCGTCTATTTTGTGAGTTAAAATATGCGCTCTAGCTTACTAATCTTACTAAGTGTTCCGTTTACATGCTGCTTTCAAATCAGCTCATTAAAAGTGATTCTATTAACATTTCTAATTTCCCTTTGAGACGCCCGGTAGGACCGTCCTAGATAATGTGGGCAATTACCAATGACTCATCTCTTTGAGGCCTAAAATTTTGATCTTACTCATTGTGAGGAAGATGTTATGAGTAAAGAGTAGCTAATTTTCCTGTAAAATAGCAACATCCATATTACAATCAGTCAGACACGTGTACATTACTTATTTGTTTTTGATGAATTTGAAGCACCTACACTGATTTAATGCTTGATAAGGGCATACAGTACAAAACACCAGAAAGTTTAGTTAATGAGTTTTAAAGCTAAAATCCTTTCAGCAGAAAGGAGGAGCTTTGATTCAGTCTTTTGATTTTTTTTCTTAGTGATGCCATGAAATCTCATGCACAAAACTTGTTCAGAGTCAGACTACCAACTCAAATGTCAAATTGAGGTTAAGTGGTAAAACTTACTGCAGTCAAATACAGGCTACTGATTTATCACATTCAATAAAACACAAATATCAAGAATAATATAATTTTATTTTCATATCAGAAAGTGAGTCTTAAGTTTTGAGTTTTAAGAACTGTCAGTAATCACCAGAGTATACACTGATACAGATGATATGTATATGATATTGTAAGTCTTATGATAAATCCTGTGAGCACAGACATTTTTTCCCATTCGTGTCAATATCTTGTTACATACTGAGAGCCTATAGGTTCATCTGTGTGTATACATTGTCAGTGAAGATAAAGTAGTTATGCTTTGCTCTCTTAGAGAGATGGATTTAAATTTCCAAAATATAGCAAATCATTGTGTGGCAGCTTCCTCAAAAACATCCCAATTATATGCTGACATTTTCTCAGTGTAGCACAGAACAATGCTTTTCTGAGGATCTGAATACACCAGAGTGCTCTAAACCAGAAACTGTAGCCCTCTATCACTCTACATACCATGATGAAATGGCTGAAGTGGAAACATTTCAGTATTCTGAAAGAGTAAGAAAGAGGCAGCAGGATTGTCAGTATTAGCAGCAGGTTTCTGTACAACAGGACTCGTTTCTTTTAAATCTCTTATTTTCAGCTTGGAAAGTAAGGGTTTGAAAACTATCAGCATCCTCATTTAACTTCCTGCCACACAACCTTAAGTTAAAATGTCTGTTTGTTCAAAAATGAACTTGCTTTATGATTAATATAAATGATATCATGCTGTGTCTTCCTGAAGCCTGAGAAATCTTTTATGTGATATTATGTTTTTCTGCATCAGTAAGCAATTGTCACTGATACAAGGTTGAAAAACAAGCTCTTTTGGCCATGCTGGAAAGGTCAATGTTACGTTGGCAGTCCAATAGAGAAAATGGAGTAAACAGTCAACTAATGGTATCGCCGTTCTCCTCCTCGACCAAACTATGTGGTGGCGACGAGCGACTGGGACTCGATCTTGTTCTTAAATTAATGGAACCGTAGAGCTTTGCGGAGTGCTTCGAATAAGCGAAGGCTTTCCTTCTGTACATCTCACCTTTCCACATTGAAATCATTAGCAGAGTGGACAGCACCACTCCGCCTAAGGTGAGAAGACAAAGGCCGGCGATAACGCACCTGTCAAGGTGCGCGCCTATCCTGGCGCTCTCATTCTCGAGTCTTTCCATTTCACGTGCAGAGACGTTGTCGGGGTTCACCCTGACGTCTCGAGGAACCGTGTACGATATGATCACCAGCGAGATCCCGGTGATCAGGAAAGTGACTGCACTGATGAATCCGTAATCCACGGATTTCCCCGAACTCTCCGAGCTGAGGTCGATGTCGGACATCAGCGACAACTCCTGGAGGCCCTCGGGACGGATTTCGCTTGAGGAGTCGTGGAGTGAAGTCGCATGGGGGGCGCTTTTCTCGCTCATGTTCGGGGTGGCCAACCGGAGATTGACGTTTTCATCGACGTAAGTGAACGAGGTCTCCAGCTCCTCGTCACAACATACCCTGACCTTCTCTGCGGGCTGATGCCGGTGCTGGCCATGTTGTCCTCTGACGGGAGCCGTCCTTGGTGCTGAATTACACTGTCCCTCATAGGCAGGCACCTTCAGATTGGGAGAAGCTTCTTCCACTGAACTGTTTAGCCTGTGAACATGAAGAGGGCTAGAAGACCAATCCAGTACCCTGGGGGGATCAGGTCTTCCCCCTCTATTATCTATGTAGAGTAACTCCACTGAGGCCATCAGATCCACTCCCCAGGATCACTTTGGTTTCTTGCCGCATCAAGCCATCCACACTATACCTATAAACACATAATTTTACAATACTTCAGATGAGAAATCAACTCACAGAACAGAACATCTATATTGTAGCTAGTGATTGACCAATTGTTTTTTTTCTTAATTAATACAAATTATCTGTACATCTAAATGTCTGAAAGAACACATTTTTTGTTTAATTCCTGCTTTTGACACAATGATAACTAATTAGCATACTGCAACAAAAACATATTATTTATGAATATTTTAATAATAATCCTTTAAGATCACAGCTGGCCGCACAATTGTTCTTGTTTAGCTTTGTTGCATGCTGTTACAGTTAAAATTCTTATTAGTTCTTGGCAAGGTATGTAACTGTTATTAAATACTATGTGACAAGCATTTCTGTAGCCTACACATCTCACTGGAATTTGCTCTGAAATTTCCCAAATTATGGACATATTTGTCACGTGACATTATAAGAGACCTGAATTGCTCCTAACAAAATTTTGACCAAATGTACACTTATACAATTTAAATTTAAACATTTACAATTTAGACACATTGTGCAAAGTGTAAATTACACAAAGTGTTACTGAATTTTCCTTTGTAGGTCAGTCTAGTGTACTACAGCACGTGTCCCAAGCACAACTGTGACTCATACATACTATTTACTGCTCTGTCTAACCTATTTATGCACACTACAATGGTCTAGCAACAGTTAATGACTGTATTTGAACGAAATCCTTTGCCTCTTTAATGAAAGACGATTAAAGTTACTGATTAGCCCTACTTCTTCAATATCCAATTAGCAAAGCAATCCGTATAAAACCCAAGATAAGCTATAAGTCCCTTTAAAACGCATGGCTCATGGTCGATGGGGATATAGGCACTATACTTCTGAGTAAAGATCGATATCTGTACAGTATCAGTACTTTTACTTTTAAGTGGCCCAATATCCATATTATTTTAATTTGTTATTATATTTATGTAAAGAGTTTTTGAAATCTATGTAAATTAATTTTAATCTTTAGAATCAAGGAAATTTTAAGAAATTTATTATAATTAAAGAAATTTATTATTAAAGAAATAACCAATAAACTGGAAAAGTGTGAATATCAGTATACAAACGTGTCAATACTCGTCTGTATAAACTACTCGAAAAATGGCAATAAAGTCATCTCACCAGTCATCACATCTGCAATACCTAACACGGTACACAATAGCTAAACCGGTATACTACAGACACATAAATACAATATTTCTGGCACGTGTCCATTACGCTGCATCGTTACACTCATCAATAGGTCATAGAATATCCCGCAAAGAAAGCGTCACAAACAGGACACATTCCGCATCTCACTACATTTAGACGCAAATCACACATTGTTTGTTTAGCATAAACAAATGTTCTTGGATAATACCTTCTCGTTTGCTGAACATTTTGGCCTCCCGGCTGCTGCTCTCCACCGTTCTCCCTCCCACGCTTCGTTTTGAAGATGAACTGAGCTCTTGATAGCCAAATTACTAATTCTACTATGGCGAAGGCCTGTTTATGCATATTCATTAAGTAGTGATGACGTGTCTCGGCAACTCTCCTATAGAGAAGTTTTTGAGTATGAATATTAATAAGATTACGCTGACGTCGCTTAGTTGATGTCCTATAGCGAATGCCTGCTCATTGCATTTTAATTAGGTGTTGGTGACGTTATATGCGAAAGTTCCAATGGCGAAGCACCGGGTTATGAATATTAAGTCTAGTCTTCGCCATAGTGAGATTTGTAAATTCGCCTCTGGTAGCTACGCCTCGCTGATTTACATCACTCTTGCGTTTTCAAGTAAATCATAAGAGGTTTAAAATTATATTGGAACAATGGGAAATGAAGTTCTCGGAAGTGAAAAGTAATTATTTTCTGGACAAATCACCAGCGTATGACTGGAAACTAAAGCCTGGAGATATTTCCTACTAAGACCAGTAAGGAGCAGCGACTGTGCTAAACCACACCCATTCTACACCATCTGCTCTGTGGTCCTTTGAAAGCTTGAAAGATTACTGGCCAGTTTGAGGTCTGTATAGTCTATTTTTAATTTACACAACCAGCCTATAGCTATACCAGATCGTATGTTTTAAAATTACCTTGTAAACATAAGAACATGCCTTTACATTATTTATTACAACTATATCATCCATAGCAAAATATAACCTGTTTTTAAAAATGGTTATTAAAAGCTGAAGACTTGAATCAGTCATTTGTCTGAAAAAATTAAGAATATCTCACCAACATGATGTTTTATTTCAAACGTTTTCAAGGTATTCAGAAAATATCACTAACTAGCATTTCCAATCCCTCCTTGACAAAAAAAATCAATATTATTTCTGCACATATGTGATATTGTGTTGACCAATACAAAGGATGGCTTCAGCTCAAGGCCAGACAAGTTCCCATTTAACGGATGAGTCTGCAGAGAAGTGGGGTTTACTCAGGCAGAGATTAATGTCCCAGACTGGTGGAGGCTCAGCTGAGGGAGTATGAGGTGCACAGTCATGAATTCCCATCTGTCACTGCAGACTTTATGAACATAGGTGGAGTAGCTGTATGCTGCAGTCAATTTGGACTATTTTCAACAGGACGGAAATCTCAGAAGGCTGCACAGCTTATTTTATGCTGCATGCCCCTCTGAGATTTCCATACCGTCAGCTGCCAGCTGAGCCAATCCTGCATGCATTGCCAAGGACAAAATTGAGTTTCAGAGCCCTGGGTATCTATCAAGTCACCTTGGAATGTGCAGAAGCATGCTGTGGCTCGTCAATCCATCCTCATGTTGTTTGGAGCAGGTAGTTACACGGAGTGTTATGTAGGCACTAAATAGCATCACATAACAGCAACAAACCTGCAGTCACATACCTTTGCTCTTGCATCTGTAGATTAAATAAAGGCAAATTAGAGGTTTAACAATTCCTCATTTTAAATAAAATGTAATACATGATCATTTCTAAACTGCAAAATCACATAATGAGATGTTAGACTGGAACAAACAAGTATTAAAATGTGATTCTTTGTTTTAGGACCTGGAAGATTCTCAGAACCATGGGTGTGAAACCAGGTGGTGACGCTTGTCTGGCAGTCTGTGCCACTAAGGTTAGTATTTTCACCAGCTGCCTCCCAGAGGTCAACGTGCATCCATTTCAGCCTAAAGAAGCCAAGAGGAAATGAACTTGGAATATAATTTGACATGACACTCACCTGTACTGACCTTTATAGTCCAGCTGTGCACGTTGTGCAAACAAAACTTAGTTTGAGGTCATAAGATTTTTCAGTGTTTTGAATGAACTTGTGAAATCATGTGTTCACCAAGACTACATTTATTTGATCAAAAATTATAGTAAAAAGTGATATTGTGAAATATTATTACAATTTAAAATCATTTTCTATTTTAAAATATTTCAAAATGTATATTATTCATGTGATGGCAAAGCTACATTTTCAGCAGCAATTACTCCAGTGTCACTTGATCAAGCAGAAATCATTCTAATATTCTGATATTATTAGTGTTCAAAAAGGTTGTGCTGTTTAATATTTTTTTTGTGGAAACTGTGACACTTTTTTCAAGATTTTTTGCTGAATAGAAAGTTCAAAAGTTCAACAGCTTTTGATTTTTTTTATCTTTACTGTCACTTTTGATTAAATTAATTCCAAAATAAAGTTTTTAAATAAACAAATACATAAATAATCAATCAATCTTACTGACCCAAACTTTTGAATGTAAGTGTATTAGATAAAGGACAAACAGTAAGCACTCAAAAATTTGACAGAGCTATATTTACTGTTGGCAAAGTGCTGAAAATAAATAAATTAAAAAAGTAGTAATTCTGGATATTGGATATTGTTGGGGATTTTGTAACTGATTAGATGCTGAGGTTCTTTATAAGAACGTCAATGACAGTGACTTTGTGAAAAATACAGACAAGGTAAGCAAACGCGAGTAGGTAGAGAATGGAGGAGCTGTCCTTGGTGCTGAGCACAGTGACTCAATTACAACTGAGCTCAGGCTGAAATCACTGCTGCCCACAGAGCTAAACATGTCACATGATGACATGTGATCCAAGGTCACATGTTATGTGAGCCAAGATTTGCACATTTTAGGCTATGTTCAGAAAGGAATACTAGCTTAGTATTTACTGAATACTGTACAGTATATATAAAATAGTAAATGAAACCATAGGCATTATTCCATGGCAAATATTATATACAGATGTAAGCCTCATTGTCACATTCCCTCCAGTACTTTTTTAAAAAAAATTAAAAGTAGAATTTTTTTAAATTGATTTTGGTAATTAAAATGAAGCTAAAATAAAATATTAAATTTGATTTAAAAAATCAACTTACAAAAAACAAATGAAAATTAGAAATGTTGCACTGGCAACTAACTGAAATAAAGTAAGCTGAAGTTGAAGTACTAAAATTGCTAAACCTACAACTGAAATAAATATAAATAACGAATAAAAATGAGCACATAAAAAGCACATAACAAAATGACTAAAACCTGAACTAAAATTAAAATGAAAAATAAAAATAAAAGCAAATTCAAGCCATTATTTATTAATGACTGAGTATAGTATATAAATAATATAGTATATAGTATATAAATAATACTAAAATAACACTAATGACCTCATGAACTCACATTGCAGTTTAATTCAGCAAGTGGTTTCCAAATGTCATCTCAATATTTTGCATTGTAATGCAATTTTGCAGGTTTGCAGTCAGATTAATTTATTTTGAATTATTAAAAATAAAAGAGAAACAAAATCACAACTGATATTCCAGTTCATCCATCATGCTGGAAATGAAAAGTCAAGCTGGGCTCATTGCATTGTGGGCTGCATATAGAAAATATATATAATGAGCACAGTATTATATACTGCAGCCATAAAGAATAGTATGGTAGTGTGCTGTTCTGAATAAAGTCTCGGATAAGGAGGTGTATGTCTGAAAGCTCTTAAAGAAAGAAAGAAAAAAAGAGGAATAATACGTTGACAAAGACCCCTCTAAACTCTTAAGCCTCTTAAATGCATACAGTATAAGACAGAAATTTATAGGACATGTGGAAAAGGAGAAATGGTTTTAAGGGAGAGACTGAAAGAGACAGAATGACAGACAGCTCTTTTAATTATTAAACATCTGTGAAGGTCATCAAAAATAGTGACACATTTAAAATGATAGCAACACAACGTCCACTGTCCGAGAGTTTTAATTGACAAAAAGGTTTTATAATATAAGAGCTGAGAATCAAATCTTGGACATAGAAGTAGCTCCATTGTCCTTGAACATGTGAGTATTATTGTAATAAATTGAATTTGATGAAATGGTTTTGATGGGTCGATGCCGTCACCAGCAACTATCTGCACTCATTTCATTTTTCTGATATGAACGGACTCTCTTTGCAGCCAATAACGGGAGAACGTGGAATGACTAGTTTTACCTCATTGTGTGCACGGCCTTTTGGATGGGAGACGTGCAAAGTGAGATGTAGAAACGGGCTCTTGTCATTAGGAAAATGAGAGATTCCTGAGTCGCAGCCAGAAATTTTATTTATTCCTTTGAGATGCTGGCTGCCAAGCTTTGAGTGGTCTGCTGGCATTGTATCAGATTAAGAGCAGAACAACATCTTTGTTTTAAATTCTGAAGTTTGCTGAAATCAAATTCAATTAGAGAATGAATGATTCATACAGTCCAGCAGACGATGAATTTTTCATTACATTTCCATAACAAATGATGAAATCACAGCCCTGTCTTTATGAATGCATATCACGCTTCCATATTCATAAACTCTTGCGTCTCAGTTTGATGATCTCTCAGATCTCTCACAGGCTTTGCTTGATCTTTTCAGAGTAGAAGTTGTGTGATGAACTATTACAGGAAGTTAACTTTGATCAATGCAATATGGACTCCTTTGTCTCCTTCTCAAGGAGATTTGACGAACAATACCTTCCAGATTTTTATTCATCTCATTATTTTGCCTGGCCGTAGTTTGAGTAGAGTTGAGATAATGAAGGAACTGGTAATGGGTTGTTATGGGATGTAAATCAAATATTTATTGCGACAGGACTCATTCTAATGTCTAAAAACATCCAAAATGTACATCTTGGACATTGTCATGTGATGTAAAATGCACTTTTTTTGTGTAGTGATAAATAACTATTGTGAATCTGGTAAAGGCATTTTAAAAATTTTAACATGATCCTAATAATGAAATGTTTAATAGTAAATTGTTTTAGTTGCTTTTCATTTCTTAAAATGAATCAAAAGCCTAAGAAAGAATTCTAGAATCTGGAAATAAAGTTTTTGTGTGGTAATTCAAAATGTCCACAAGATGGCAGTCAAACACTAATCTTGCAAAGAAGTATGTGAAAAGTCAAACATTTACATAAGGTAATGGGCGATCATCTACATGAAGATAATTTATGGTTGCAAATATATTGTACAAACAATTCATTTATCTAGAACATTTAAACAAATAATAAATCAGAAAATCTGTCAGATCTTGCTTCCATTTTTCTACGCTTGTGTACACTTGCAAAGGTCTACAAAGATTAATAGCTGAGAAAACACTTAACTGCATGAAGCTCCTGCTGAAATGTTGTTGATATTTTTTAAGGTGGCCATAATGGAATATGTCTTTATGGCTGTCAGATAGAGTCATAAACTCTACAAATAGATCTGACCTTCGCATAATGGAAAAGTGGAATGGATTGTAGCACTTTCTGTCTGTAATAGGCTTTATGATGTAAAATGTAGTCTGAGCATGCATATATACATAAACATCCTAAAAAATTACAGATTTGACAGCTGAGTGATTGTAAACTGCTGTTAACTTTTCTGAAGAATATAAAAGCAGATGAACCAACCATGAAAAACCTCACGCCAATCAAATATTACAACGATAAAGGCCTGTTCATACCAAGGACAATAACTATAACCATAAAAGATACAGATTAAAAAATCGTTTTACATTTAAAAGAAGAGCAGAGTCCAAACCACAACTATGACGATAACAGCACAGAGGAGCTATATTGCTGGACTCACTTTCAAAAGGATTTTTTTTCGAGCCCGTGCCCCTTTAATCGCCGACGCTAAGGTGCCTTTTCGGTCCGATCTATATGTGCCTCGTATGTTTCCTGCCCCTCCGGAGGTCTGTGCAAGCCACTGTGATTGTACAAATTGTACATTATAGCCCAAGGCATTAAACTCAAAGATTAATCACACTGATTTTTCTGTCATTATAAATACACCTGTGCTTCCCCGGTAGACTAGTTAAGTGTCAATAATAGCTCTCCTCCGGGTGTAAACCTCCTGCGTTCTGCGGGTGAAATCAAACTTGGCTAGTCTTCCTGGGCTTGAATCAATCTGTAACCTTATCATAACACTTGAAACAAACAGCCTAAAAGCAAGCACTATCAGTTGTGATATATCCAAAGCAAACTGACTTTTAAACAAACACCATATTGCAAAGGAACACTGTAATTAGAATGTGAAATTGGCCTATATTTAGTTTTTTTTTTGGCAGTTTAGGCGAGAAACCTATAATTGAACAGACCGTGTGTTGGAGACACTTCCTCTCTTGCTTGCTGCGGCAGCGGCATTACGCACCGCACAACCTGCCCTTACTGACGCTCTCGGTCTCGTATTAGGGTTACAGGGGTCTTTGAGAGACCATATCAGCCTGTTCAGCCCTGGGCGGT
>JAFVLL020037101.1:0-14167 GCA_021397915.2 Tor tambroides | reverse complement strand
ACTTTGTGTGTCAGACATTCTTGGAAGGCGCTGGAAACCTCTGCGGCCTGGGGAGAGGTTTATGGAAGGGTTGTGAAATATGGCAGCGAGGTCACAAAAGGGGTGACAACTTGGGTCATCAGAATTACACTGAGCCCTCAAAGTGCTGGATTACCCAGCAGCCTCTCTTTCTCTCTCTCTTTTTTTTTTTTACCTTTAATTACACTCTCCCGCAGGGTCTTCGGGGAGATTTGTAACATGGAGGCACCTGCGTCAGAGAACAGTGCGAACAAACGAATAAGGTCAAACAGAGTTGGCAATTCCTTGATGACTCCCACACTTTCGAATCTCTTAATTGCGCTCAGTATACACATCTACGCACCTCCTCGACGGCCCCTGCGAAAATAAACACACACACACGCTAACTCCAGCACATCTGTTGCAGGAAATCTGTGAGTTTAACCTTACAAGCAGCCTGGGATTAACTAAACCCAGAGCTAACCCCCACCAGGGACAGATAAATCCTCTTCTCACCTCTGCTAGAGAGCAATGAGCTACCTACACATCCTCCACGCGGCTCCCCCCGCACTTAAAAACCTACAGCTGATCCTGATTCAACAAGAGAGGGGTTAAAAGTTTAGCCCTGGAGGGTTTTAAGGGCTCAGGGCATCGGCCTTTCCCAGTGTTCTGTCTGCAATCCCAGCCTTGTGCGTTAAAAATGCTTGAACTCAAATAAATAGGTTAATTAACTATGCTATACTTAAGGCTTCATGACTTTTGCCCAGATTTTTGCCACGATTTACAGTATGGAGGAGTTGTCAAAGCCAGTCTCAGTTGGAGTTAAACGATTTCACAGAAAAGCACATAGTTTATGATGGGCATAGACTCTCAAAGAGCGATTTTCTAGCTTCGGAATGAGATTCCATCCAGCCGGAGGATATCAAACATGTTTGATTTTTTCAGCCCATTTTAGAATACATATTGTTTTCACGTCTCTGCCTGAGTTTGTTGTGTTCAGAACGACTTGAAAGTCTGGTAGTATGTGATCTTCAGTTGGCAAGTGCATAATGCCTAGTGCTTTAAAATTTGTTTTGTTTAGTTTATTCCAGACTTTAGTCACCAAACTGCTGAGATATAGATGGTTGTATACAATAAAAAAAAGAATACACAGTATATTTGTACTATATTGATAATCAGCCAGTCATTGGCCAATTATCGTATTGGTTGATACTATTACTAGGTATTTAATTATTTATGCTCATTTCCTGTCTATGTTTGCTGTCATCTAACATTTAAAGTTAATCTTTAAAAATAATGTATTTAGCCTTAAATATAACCTTTAGCATATCCCAAAATGAATACCCACTGTTCATACTGTACATTATGTACTGTACTGTACTGTATATTATATTATGATGCATTTGAAACAGTTTATTTATTATCAGTATTATCAAAATAGTACAGAACTATAATATTGACCATTTATAAGTTACTGAACATAATATGATAGTGATTTGCCATTAGTATTATCACTCTGATTTGAATATTAGTACAACCATACGATAAATAAACTATTTATTGAATGGAAATAAAATGCACAAAGTGACCAGTATGCAAATTTGATATGGTGTGCAGAAATTTGTGGAAGTCCGAAACTGATTTTGTCAGTTGATGAAGAGAATACATAAGACAGAGTAACTGCTGAAAGCCACTGTGGCAAAGTCCCAGCTGTTGTTGCTCAATTCACCTCATATGAATCTTTGACTGCAATGACTACACAATATCTGCTGCGCTCTGAAAAGAAAAGTGCAGAAGAACGCTTACATATAACATTTTAGGACTGTGTCGCATTTACAGTTCCACAGTTTATGACAGAAACTAAAGTGAGTTGAGAAAGATATTAAAACTAAACAGCGAGGCAGGTCATACTATAAAAACTTTGGCATCTCATTCTTGGACAAAACACCTCGGGAGAGAAAGTGAAATGTGTCAACCCAAAATTGTGTGTTTCATTAAGGCAGTAAAAGCACAACAAACTCCTTTTGAACTCCACAGCTAAAACTGCACCAATCCAGAAGCCAGAGAGCATTTATGTAACTCTCTCAACTTTGACCTCTGATGACCTTTTGTCATCTTTGTGACACGTCACTTAAGTGCTTCTAGAAAAGTTTGTTTTGCTGCCCCCATTTCAACCTTTCCTCCTCTGCCCTCTCTCTCTCCCTTTCACTTGTTTTCTTCTTCTCTGCTTGTCCGTGACCAAACGCTCTCCCTCCATTATTTACTTTTCCTTTTGTTTCTGTTTTCTACACGACAACAATCGCAATGTTCGGTTCTGGTGAGCGTTTGAGGGTGTACAGGGGCCAAACCGCAAATGTGGTCTTGATGAGCGTGTATGTGTATGGGGATTGTGCCCTGTGACCCTCGTCATCCCCAAACAAGGACACTAACTCAACCATGAGTCATAATGGGGCCCAGTTGTGGCTTGTCGCTTGTTTGTTTCTTCCCCCGAAAGCACGTCCCGAAGGATCATATCTTGTTCATTCATTCGCTCTTTCTTCCTCTGTCTTATTTTTTACTTTTATTTTTTTAATCACAGCACACACAGAGGTTAGTGAAAGAATGAAGAGATAGAGACTGTAAATGCAACTGCCTTGGCAGGAAAACACAGATAACAGCATGATAATCTGATAACTGGGAAGTGTGATAAGAGCTGTTTATTTCAACCTATCATATCGCGTTTCCACCTTCCATATTTTGACAACACTGGTTCTGGTGCTGTACATATGTTTGGGTGCAATAGCCTGCTTCTTATTTTTTTCCACAATTGTTCCTTGTCTATAAGTCAATAACATTATTTAGTCCGGAACCAAATAATGTGTCAAATATTTAGCATAAACATTGACAAATCTAACAGTCATTCTAAGGACAAATTCATATGTATGTGTATATATATATATATATATATATATATATATATATAAATAAAAATATTAGGGGTGTCCCCGACTAAGGATTTTCATAGTCGAATCGGAATTTTCGAATCTTGCCGATATTCGACTGACAGTCGAATTATATGTTTGGGGGCGGGGCAAAATACATTACCAAGAGACAGAGAAAATATGTAATGGACACCTCGCAGATACAAAAATAATGTTTTATGTTTTGATTAAAAGATAGTTAACATTAAACGCCAACGAAACCCTAATAATTCACAACATTTTTACAACAGTGCTCTCATTATAACGTTATGTATATAACAGTAGTTATTAATGTTCTGCATTTCTGTTTTGAGCTGCGCGCGCTGAAGATGACCAGTAGAATGAAGCATGATAGCAGGTTTTTAATCAGTGGGATTTAACTCATTTATCTAATATAGAATACGCTTCGTTATTTATACAACATAACGTTAATATTACGATTTACAGGCTATCTGCACAGAATGCCCCGAATGCAGAAGTGAACGTGTCCGCGCGGCTCTGAATGAACTCCTTTTGTGGACGCGTTCTTCACGCAACAACATGTAGAAACACGGCAACTAAACTGTAAAAATTCACAGCGTTTTATTATAATAGTGTTCTCATTATAATGTTATGTATATGACAGTCCCAGTCATAGTTATTAATATTATGCATTGTTGTTTGTACTGCTCGCGCTGCGCGTTGATAATCACTGTACAATGAAGCGCTTTACTTCAGCGCAATGCATCTTATGCGAGATAAATAATACACAATATATAATCCGGCTGCCATGTTTTGAAATCACTTATACCCCACCTGATCGAAAAAATCCAGTCTTTAACTCTGCCTGTGTCAGTTTGAGTCTTGTTAAAGTTTTAAATCCCTGCCGCCAAGATGCTTCTCTGTCGGTCATGTATTATGGAAAGTGAAACTTAACTTAAATTTATAGGGGTGGTTGGATTTATTCACGCACGTTAAAATATTTATTTAAAGCTTCTTTCTTTTCAGATTCTTATTTACAGCATTATCATAATAGGCTGTATATTAACTTACTGGAAGAAAACCAGTAGTTCTATGTGAAATCAGACATTTGAGCACCCCCATATAGCCAAAATGGCATGATCCTAAGACCCCGCGAATATTCGACTGTGAGATTGGGAGTCGAATCAGGCTCCTCATATCGAAGCATCTAATCGTCGACTATTCGGGGTCACCCCTAAAAAATATATATTTCACGAGTTCACACTTACATATAATAAATAGAATAAAAAGTTTATGCGTATTTGGCGTGCTGTCCGAGGGGAGGGCTCTGAGCTCGGAATATTGGCCCGAACCCAGAGTACCCCACCTAGAGGTTAGGACAGGAATAGTTGTAAATGCGGAGAAGGGGCGGCGGAGGGATGCTGGAAAACTGCCAATGAACAGAGGTAAGTCTGCTGTGTATATATACACGCCTCTTATCTTGTTAACTGGGTTGATTACTGATTGTTCTCCTCTTGTGTTAATTAGGTTAATTATCTGAACGTGCTCCTCCCGAACTTTGTTAATAAAACATCATATAAATATAATAACATAAAACTCAAATATAAAATAAATATAATATAAATTTCAATATAAACACAATTACTTAAAATCACACACACACACACACACACACACACACACACACACACACACACACACACATTGTTTAATACATTTTAAATTGTATTTTATTCCTGTGATGGCAAAATCTTTTGTAACATTATAAATTTCTTTACTGTGACTTTTATTGAAAACTTAATACATCCTTGCTAAATAAAAGTATTCATTCATTTCTTTTTCTTATAAAAAATAATAACAATAATAAATAAATAAATGAAAATAAAACAAAAAATACTGACCCCAAACATTTGAACCTATATAAAAACACAGCAGTCTAAAGAAACCTTATCTCAGGGCATGTATTCATGGACGTAATGTTACTTTGAAAGATGCATGTTTATATTCCTGATGGGTTGAGAGTGAATGTCATAATTTACATAAAATAAAGAGAAAATAACCTGAAATACATTTCTAGACATGGAAATGTCGAATCTTAAATACTGATGGCAGACAAAGTTGATGCATGTTTTGTCTCATGTCTCAGCAATCAGTGACGTGTCTTATTGTGTGTAGATGTTTGCGTGTCTGGATGTGCAGTTTCAGCCACTGAAACTTACTGTACTCAATTGGCTTACTAAACTACGATGAACTTGAAGGACAGTTACTGGAAAGACAGGCCACACACCCTTTCTGCCCACGCAGGTGCCGTTACATGATAGGGATCAACTGAATCTACTGATAATGAATCACAGGTGGTGTGAAGACAAAAGAAATAGGTCAAGGAAAGCATTGTTCTGTTGACTTGTCATACGTGACCACACAATTGCCAACAATAATATTCTCAAAAGCACAAGACACATTTGTCAATAGAAGCTTATCGATTCACCTCTAAACTGATTAGAAAACCAATATAATTTCTACATTTAACATCTGGTTGAGATATAATTGTTTGTGCTTTGTATCACTATAGGGAATCTCTGGGTCTGAAGGAACTTTTACATGGCTAAACAGAAACTACATACAGTCCAACAGGCTTTTAACAACATTAGATGTGAAGTATGACTACAAGCATAAAGTAGAGTTTTAACAGTTTCTTTGATCACAGCGTCTTCAATTTAAATGTTGTTATTGTGAGTGGATACATCAATTCTAATGGGGCCTGGGCTCTTCAGAACAAATAGATTAAAAAGTTATTCTATATATGCTTTTTATATATAAGCACACAAATGTTACATAGTATTTATTTAAAATTAATTAAAATTTATATATATATGTATTTTCCTCATTTTGATCACAAAATTTTGGCATATATTTATAGATATCATGCTCTCTGCCATTAATGACTTAAAAAGCAAACGTTTCCTTCCTTGATTCTTCGCCATATCATTTAAAATCTGATATTGCTGTATTCTGACAAAACGCTCTAATTGGTCTATTAGATTTTTTATCATCTCTGTCTGCTCTGACATTTTGACACAGCCAAAATCTGGAAGCTTGTCTTTCACTGTGTGCATTGGAATGTCTCTCAGAGTAATAGCTTATGGAAAAGTGCTGATAAAGAAAACAATTTGGGTCGCATTTCATTGCTCTAGGACCAATATAGCAAGGGATTTGAGACCACAGTGGTTTTTGGAGCGCAGCGGTTCTTCCTAAGCCAATAAAACAACATTATCTACAACAATCCCAACACATATTTAAGTAATGTAGACTTATTAGATTTGACTCTTCAATCAAACTCGGCTATAATATCCCCCTGAACTATACCCAGAACTGTCATTTAAGCCAACACTCAAAATAAAGGTGATTGGTGGAAATGGCACGCCAAAGCGAATTGAACAGATGGAAAAATGTGGCTACGGTGTCAGAGAGTGAATGTTGTGTTGAGGTGAAGCTGATTATAGCCCCTCACTGTGGTGAGATTAGACCGAGCTTCAGAGAACTGCAACAATCTCCCTCCCGCAGCATCTCAATTTAGCCACAGACCTCGTCTCTTTGCTTCTTTTTTCATTCCTTACCTTTTCTTTCCATTCCAAGACAAACACGCGCACGCCCACCAACCCACAAACGCGCACGCTCACTCGTGCACACACACGGTTTACAACTGAGAGCTGTCCAAGGTGCTGATCTATCCCAACGTGCCATACAACACACTCGCAGAGAGTCTTTAATGGATTTTAATAAACAAACGTCGCAGGTTTATTTCACCTCGCATCCTTTTCTTTTAAGCTGAACTTACGTTTTAGGATTTTTCTTCACAGCCCGATTTTCACATCTTTATCACAGCCCGATTACCCCGAAGGGAAGTTTTCATTTTCGCCTGGCCGAAATTTGAAGGATGTGTGTTGTGACTGTTCCAGCTGTGGCACACATCTTGGAGCACCATGGGTGTAATATGGCTACTTTACTTTTAATGTTCCCTCGCCCCATTGAGTGAGAGTGTGAATCACGACACCGGCGCGTCAACCCACTCCCTTCCTCATCCACCTTGAAAAATGATTCCCCCCAAACTTTTCTTTTTTCCCTCCAATCTGTTTTCACAGCTGTCTGAAATGTGTGTACTCTGCTGACTTTGCCGTTGCTTTCAGAAAGTGAGAGAGAGAGAGCAGGAGAGAGAAACAAAGAATGAGGGCAAAAAAGAGAGGAAAAATGTGTTTGACAATTATTCCTTTGTTAGCGCTGAGGCCCTGCTCTTATTTCACAATAACAGTGCAGTGATGGAGAGCAACTGTGTGCATGAGCGTGTGTGTGTAAGCTCTGCTGGAGCGGAACGCAGAAAAGTGCTCAGGTCGAATTGAGGTGGGCCAGCGCAATACAAATACGTCAACTGAAATAATCAATCACCTTAGAACTTTGATTAATGAGAGCTTGTGTTTGTGTGTTTTCTGTGAGTGTGTATGAGTGCATGAAAGAGTGTGAAAAAAGGAGCAAGTTTATATTGGGTCAGGATGATACATACTGAGTGAGAGTTAAAATGGCATACATATTTGAGATGGAGTCAAATATGTGTGTGAGCTGCCTCACCTCCTACTGCACTACCGTTCAGAAGTTTGAGGTCAGAAGGTTTTTTTTTTTTTTTTTTTTACTCAGCAAGGACACATTGATTTGATCAAGTGACTGTGAAGACTTTTTTAAAAAAATATGTTACCAAAAACATTGCTATTCTTTTGAAATTTCTATTAAAAAAATGTATCATGGATTTCACTAAAGTTTGTGAATATTAATTAAATGGTTTCTTGCAACAAAATTTAGTTTTGCAATGTTCTACCTACTGTCTGACCCTAAACAGGCTTTTTTGTACCTCTAAAAATTTTATATGTACACTGCCATGCAAAAGTTTAGGATCGGATATATATATATATTTTTTTTTTTGGATAAAATAATACCTTTATTCAGGAAGAATTAATTTGATCGAAAGTGACAGCAAGACAATGTTAAATAAAGATTTCCATTACAAAAAAAATTATATTTAAGTGCTGTTCTCTTGAACTTTCTATTCATGTAAGAATCCTGAAAAAATTTATCATGGATTTCACAAAAATATTAAGCAGCATGAGTGTTTTCAACATTGATATTAACAAGAAAGGTAACTTAAATCACATTTTTAAATATATTAAAACATAAGTTATTTTAAGTTGTAATAGTATTTTACAATATTACTGTATTATGCAGCCTTGATGAGCATATGATGATATAAAAAAAAATAATAATAATAAAAAAAAAAAAACCCAACCTTGGACAGGACATTTTATTTAAAGAAGTTTTTAAAATAAATAATTCATAATTGAAAAATAATATTATGATCAACATTTTTAGGGATGCACAATATACCCAGCTATATTGTGACACTTAGCATGCTCATTTCCCTTATTTTTATATTTGGAAAAATTTTGCCATCTAACACTCAAAATTTAGTCTTTAAAAACACCAATGCTTCAATTTAACCATAATTTAAGCCAAAATGTGTTCAAATCTTGAAATTAATATCCATTTTTTATATTGTACATTATGATGTGTAGGCTGTAATTCCTACATTCACTTTAGTATGTAATATTTAAATCAACAGATTTTTAAAAAAAAAATCTTTTGTTTATTTACAATACCTTTTCCGTTAATGTTAATAGTTATTAAAATAAAACATCTTAAAATACAGCCTAAAAATGCAGCTCAATAGGTTTCATAAGACGTGTGTATGAGGTTGTTTCAGTCAGTGTTGTACTCAATGACCTCTAAGCCCTGTGCTTTGTTCCTCTTGTACTCTCTATGGGTGTGGGTGGTCCAGCGGATCCATGAGCTTCCCCTAGTTATGCCCTTCTGCCTAGTGCTGAAGAAACCTCAATAATCACCATCATTTGCGTTAGCTATTACCTCTGAATGACCACATCCATCCATCACCACCTCTCAGCTCAGATATGTGTCTCCAACCCACTTTACCCACTGTGAGTCAACATGACCACCTCCGTCCATACTACAACCTGGCACCACGAGAGAATCGGCCCGTCCCCCACAACAATAAATTCAAGCCAACATACAGAGTCTTTGGACGGATGCCTCGTACTTGTCTTTGGACAATAACGGCCATAGAGGAGCAGCAGAGCCATCAGCCCAGCGTCATGGCAGTGAGAAGTGTGTGTATGTTAGTAGACGGGTCCGTCACTCACCCGTACCTGACCAGGCCGGGAGGTGAGTCATTATGTCTAGCTCTGGCTGCTCCCTGTGAGAACTGCAATTGTCCTGCACTCACACACACACATACACACAGATGCCATGTTTACTTTTTCTTTCCCAGTAAAATAATCAGAGAGCTCCAGAGTGGTGGTGGCTGCGAGGAGGAGGAGAGAAAACTGTGAAATGACTGCAGGCACACACACATGCACACACACACACACACACACACATTCATGCATGTTCACTGGCCAACTTCTGAGACCTGGGTCTCATTCAAGGTAACTATTGTCCTCCTTCCAGGAAGCTCTTTTCTTCTCACTAGTGTTGTTTTTACGAGCTTGTGTTTTCAACGCACAGGGCAGGCTTTGCTTATAGCAAGGCTACTACATCATGCCGCTAGAGCAGAGGTTGAAATTAGACCCAGGGTTCAGACGGCCACAGGGCGATGCCACCAAAACGTTTAAAGTTTGAAGCAAGTGGCCCTGAACTTCATGTGAATAACAATGCAGTGAAGGACAAGTGGCTGTTTGAGGAAGCCAGAGAAAACACAGAGGCACAAGCATGCATGCCAGGACTTAAATCTCCCACTCCACCCCTGTTTAGTGGATGTACTGTACATGATTTTAATGAGACTGCTTTGAATAAACTTGGGCAAAAACAAATTTGGCCATTAACACCTTATAAACACCAGTCGTTTCCCTTTTAAAGCTTTTGAAAGGGAGGGGAATATCTGACCATAGAAAGGAATATTACAAAATACAATAATGTGGGAATATAAGCAGACTGCTGTAGAACAGACTGCAGGAATATTACTACTACCAGTGAAGTGAAGTGATGTTTTGTTGTATATAGGTGTTTTTTTTCAACTTTTATGTTGTGGGGATGATTCTAACTTACAGATTTTAGTGTTTTTTTTTCCTTTTTGCTATAGGAAGTCACAATAAAACTGACCTGGAAACTGTTTTTTTTTGTTGCTACATTTAAATGACTTTTATATATAGATTTTGTTGCTTTTACTCTTGTCACAGACCCAGACTTCCATCCATCCATCCATCTATCCATCTGTCGGGCAAGATGGCGGATAGCAGCGGCGGCACATAATCTCTGCGTTCTGATTGGTCAGATCGCCTGTCAATCAAGCTCTTTGCGAACGGTCAACTGTGACCAGAATATTTTTGTGTGTAATATTTAAACAATAATTTTTTAAATTTTTTGTTTATAAATCACTACATGTTTAAAATGTTAATCTAAACCAATAATGAAATACCAATAAAGAAATCAAGGTAAATATTACTTGAGACTAGAATATTTTTGTGTGTAATATTTAAACAATACTTTTGTAAGATTATAAAAAAACGTGAAAATGGCATTTAACTATTTAAATTAAATATCCGTTAAAAAGCATGAAATTAAATTAAGAGGAGATGGTAATTTTATGAAAATGTTACTAAAATCTAATTTTCATCACAGAATGCTATCAAACGCAAAACATTATATGAGGAGTGGTGGCAATGACACTGTGGTGGGAAACAATTATCCAGTGATATATGTACTATACATATATTGTTAGTGGGCAAATAAAATAAACCATTTAGAGTGTGCAAAGTGTTTTAAAAGACTTTATTTTCTTAAAGTCCACAAAGGCCAAAAGTGCTCTTAGATGAAGAAACAGCCATTTATGTGTGTGTGTGTGTGTGTGTGTGTGTGTGTATGTTCTGTGTGACCTCATTCTCCAGGGGTGCTTGATGAGCCGGGGAAGTGGAGTAGAGTGACTGAAATCCAATCTGGTTTACCCGTTCAGATCCACACCAGTTCTCCTCAAGCCTCTGCTGTGTATTGGATTGACCCCAGACTGACCTAAGTCGTCGTCATTTGGGGAAACGGTAAATGAAAGCCTAATGACCGTGTGGTAGGGATAGATGTATTGAGTGGTCCAACATGGGAATTGTCGACTGAGGGTTTGAGTTCCATCTATTTCACATTAAGTGCTAGTTACAGCTGCTCAGTATCTCAATATCTGCGTGTAACAGACACACTTTCTTCCGAGGCTCAGTTTTTGTGGATTAAGCTATAGAGTTTGTGTCCTTTTCAAACAAAACCCCAAAACAGTCTATATTTGCTAACGTTCGCGTGTTACACGCAAGCCATTACAAGTTAGATGACATGGCACAGCTGAAAGAGATGATTGAGAAACTTCCACTCTCAATATTTTTGTGCAATTCTTTTGATTTTAAACACCAAATAAACAGGCTAGCGATGCGGAGAGTTTTCTCCATATGTGTTTATGTCTTTTTGTTAGAGAGATTTGGGGTCGGATTGAGTTGTTTGGCAGCCATGACGCTTTAAAAGCTTTATGTATCGACCATTAAAAGCTTTTATATAGATAAAATAAATCAATTTGAGTGAGCTACATATGAAGTTACAGAGAGAATGTGAGGGGTTTTATGAATATGAATCTATACTAGTTCAGAGGCTTTTCGAACTTTGCTTTGTTTGTACAGACTTTGTGTTTAGGCCTTAGACTACACCCAAACCATCTGCATGATTACAGCATTTTGCTAATGAACTCTTTCACTTTGTTTGTTCTTCTGTCTCATGTAGAACACAAAGAACATTCATTTTATACCATGAGTTTGAAAAGAACTTTGTATGAAGCATAAGGTCATATGTTAATGTAACAAGAAGCATAACATTTTCTCCATATTTCACACCCTTTACACTACAGTAGCTTCTGAGATAGAAACTCTATTGCCGCTGAAAGCTACATGCTTGCCTCTCCCGGTCTAAGTTATTTTCGGGAACGAAGGCCCTCTCTGCCTGTTTGAAAAACTGTGGTCGGAAGTGGGTGCTGAGGCACAACCAGATGCTCGGGTTTTGGGGACTCTGGGATATGATGGGTTGGGAGGGGATTGGTTGAACTCCACCAACAATAAAGGAGAAAAGGGAGGGAAGAGACGGAGACTGAGACACAACACGAATCTTTCATGTGTCATACAAGAACCACATCATCTAAATGAGAGGCTCTCCCAGATAAAATGTCAAAGGTCACACAACAGCACCGAATAAAGTTTTAGTGGAAAAAAAGAAGAAAAAAAAAGAATTTATTAATAAAACTAATAAACTTTGACTAATTTTAATTGTTTAAATGGAAAAATCGGTTTTCGAAAAGTTTTGAAAAATCTGTTTTATCTGTTTCTAGAAAGACAATACAGTCATAAGCATAGATCTAGCTCTGGCATTATCTAAGATAACTAGAGTTTAGCAGTTGTTCACATCTGCATACTATTGTAAAAAAAAAAAGAAAGCCCTTTAAACTTGAAAAAATATGGTTAGAAATCGCTGAATTTATTCAAAAAAGTTCTTTTGTAGCCTTAATGTACGTACAGTGAAACATGATTAGATGTGGTCGGATTTGCTCACTTTACTCAGAATGAAGTTGTAAACTAATTATATAGAACTGTAGAATTTTGTCCAGTAAACTGTATTAAAAATATTTTTTTCAATGAATTTATAATAAATACAATCACAAGGTACTATAGATACGTTGACATTACCAAGATACCACATAGCTGACTAGCAATCAAAAACATACAGACATCATAAATCATTTTTAAAAAATACACATAAAATAATGCAGTAAAACTCGACAAATCTGTTTTCATATTTAATCTTTTAAAAACTCATAAACAAAACATTACCCTCTCTACCTCGTTCTCGACTCTAGTTGATTAGGAAAGTTTCTGTTGCTTGGCAGTGCCACACACCATTATGAATAGGCTATTATGCAATACTAATACATTTTTATTTGGTGCTTAAGTTTGGTGCTTAGTGTTAAGTAATTTCACACTGTATTATTAATCTCCAGTGTTTGGAGTTTATGCATATGTTTCTGTTTTTAATGATCTGTTGAATTAATTTCCCATGTGTGGGTTATAAAGACAGAAACCTGGAAAAAATATGAATAAAACATTTTAAGTGTTTTTTTTTTCTTTCATGAGGAACCAACATTCTAAGGGCCATTATTAGATTTTTTTCTCAGACTATGTAATTGGATTTAGGTATTGGAGACATACTGGTATGACTGACTGAAATGCAGACATAAACATGATCCCTTCTCAAAGAGAACGGCAATGAGAGAAACATGGAAGAAAGGCAATGTGGGCAAAAAATGAAAGTGAGATTTTAAACAGAGTTTTGAAAAGGTGAAGGGATAAAGGGATAAAAGCATGTTTGCAGGAAAGAGGAAAGGGATGCTGTAAATAAACACCTTAGTCATACCTTTGGTCTTCACCACTGGCCTGTAAAAACACAGATGACCAAAAGATGCTGAAAAACAACATGCGGCAATTTGCCTCAAAAGTTAGTCATCGGATGCTGAACTGTAAGATTTGTTTGACAAACAACAAATGCATTGGCTCAACTCTGTTGTATAACAAAGACAATAGGTGAGTGTATGTTTATGAAAGAGGGAGAATAAAGGAAGAAACAGAGTGGTGGAAGAAAGAGATGCAAATGATGTATTTGTAAATTATGAGGTTCTGGAACAAGGAACAAGCAGGTTTGGACAGGGTGGGTGGTTGGTTCAGCGGGAGTGGCCATAAATGAAAGAATGTGTTCCCATCTAAATCTTCAAGTGAGTATGCGGTTGCGTGACAGCAAAACGACATCACTACCATTCATGTAAACTAAATATTGTTGATGTGGTCAAATAGATCTAGTTCTGGTTTTATTTGTAGCATGAATTGAGCAGATGGGTGACAGTGTTACTACTAGAGTTGTGCTTCATTCAGAACTAAATTTAGAACTGTGGTAGCAAACAAGATGCACAACAGCAATTCAGATTTCAGTGTAAAAAAATAGTATTGACTAGGGATGCACAATATTATTGGACTGATATCGGAATCGGCCGATAATGGTTTTAAATGTAAATATCGGCATCGGCCTGATATGAAAAATTATGCCGATATGTCTTGCCGATAAGA
>JAFVLL020037100.1:0-23250 GCA_021397915.2 Tor tambroides | reverse complement strand
GTGCTGGAAAATAATGGTGGCCACACAAAATATTGACACTTTGGGCCCAATTTGGACATTTTCACTTAGGGGTGTACTCACTTTTGTGGCCAGAGATTTAGACATTAGTGGCTGTGTGTTGAGTTATTTTGAGGGGACAGCAAATTTACACTGTTATACAAGCTGTACACTCACTACTTTACATTGTAGCAAAGTGTCATTTCTTCGGTGTTGTCACAAGAAAAGATATAATAAAATATTTACAAAAATGTGAGGGGTGTACTCACTTCTGTGTGAGACTGTATAAAGCATATTTTTAGGGTAGTGAGATGTAGCCACCATGATGGTAGGGTTTTTTCTACTAATATCCAATAACAATAGTGATGCTTGCCTGATCAAGCACCGCTAATGATGTAGGCATATTGCTTTTGAGTTTTAAGGATGCTATTAAAGGAAATTTGATTTTAAGTCATAGCAAACAGATGTGACTTTCCATATCCAGGGGTTTTGTGGAGCTGAGGGACAGGAAAATGTGTTGAGACAGGAAATCAGTGGCTGTCACTGTGAAATCTCTGAAAATCTCACCTCCCAAATCATGCTATTTCTATCCTATTCAAAAGTCTGTCTCATACTTGTATAAAAAGATTATGACTTTATTCTCATGATGTGCTGCAGTCTCAGTGTCTTGCCAGTTGAACGAGAGCCAGCGTGATGAGTAATATTTGAGTCAATTCTAAAGTAGTCTTGACTTTTTTGTGTATATGAAACTTAAGCTTTTAAATCTTTTTGTGTCTGCTGTGGCTTAGCACCAATATAGAGTAAGTCTATTGAACTTCCTGAAGAAAGCACCACCCTATTGTTTCCTAATCTTATAAATGAGTTTAGGGATCAAACACATTTCCATTTGTGTGTGTTCCATTGTCAGCAGCTGTGTGACTTGCTCGTATTTGTTAAAGGTGTGGTGAGAAGCATTTCACTGTAGTATGCAATTTTGCACCAAGATCATGTTTTGGATTTATGAATGGCTACTTTTTAAAATTACTCTTTGAATTCTAATCCCATGTATTAGGTCAGAATCTTAATCTTTCTGCAGAATTCAAAAGATTAAAAAAATATTTTAAAAAAAATCGAATTTTATTAGAAAGTAAACTGTATAGGATTTCAGGAGCTTTTTCACTTCAGCAGAAGTCTTGTTTGGTAATATTAATGATCAGAGCTGGGTACATTACTTACAAATTGTAATCCCTTACTGATTCCAAATTACATGACAAAAATTGTAGTTAATAACATAATCCATTACATTACACATTTTAGGTAATATAATCAGACTACTTTTAGATTACTTTTAGATTTCTTTCTCGTTTTTCACATTGATTTAAACAGGATAATCTGGTACCATATTTATATAAAAATACAAAGAGTAAGAAAATATATTCCATGTGTTGTTATCAACTCTGTGTGAATGTCCATAAAACTGGAATACTTTCTGAGTGTATAAGAGTATATTTCATTTAAAAGGTGAAAAAGAGGAATTAGAGAGATTTAATAAATTCTGAATTAATTATTGCAATGTGTAAATAATATGTAATCATGTAATCCATAAAAAAGTAACTGTTAGTCTGATTACAAGTACTTAATTTATGGAATCTGATTACGTAATCCAGATTACATATAATCAGTTACTAGCCAGCTCTGCTAATAATATTATTAATATAATATTAATAATAATATTAATAATATTGTTACTTTACTTTGATAAGGGTCATATATACGGTTCTTATGATTTACATTGCAGTGACCTACATTATGGGAAATGTAATTTATATAGAGACGGTGGGGTAAACATTTGAGGTTCTGTTACAGGATGTAAAGCATGTGGACGGCTGTCTTTGATATTAGAATAGAAGTGACGGTTCACGTGTCACCATGGAGACGAGTCTCTGAGGAGCTGTGACTGTGTCCCTTTGTATGAGTCTCTCTTCTTTTCACACTCACTCTGTCTGTATGCCTAGTGACAATCAGCACCTGACGCACACACATACATGCATACTTTACATACCTATGTATATATCTTATATTATTTCATTTGTGAAGCATTTTTATTCTTAAGAGCATTAGATTGGATGAATATTTGTGGTGCAAGAGGGATCACTGATATTTTCATTTTTAATAAATTTTTTGTTTCGTGAATTCTTTGAAATCTGTAGAGTGAGACATGATTAAATAACAGCCAAAACAACTTTCTTTTCCCTCATTCTGCAAGGCAGAGCTCACTTTAAGCCATAAGCAGAATGCAAGCACAGAATTGCTGCATTTCTCCAGCTCAGCATTTCATAACTATTTATTTGTCTTTGAACAGCGCTGCATTTTTAAGTCTTCATTTTCCATCAGCTCATTCTAGGTCTGAGGGGGCCACATCCACTATGAAACATTATTGTATTGATTGGTATAAATATGAAGATGCAGTTTTTAATAAAAAATATGTGTGTGTGTGTGTGTTTGTTAGCGAGAGAGAGAGCGAGGCAGAAGAGTATTTATAGGGCCTCTGGTTCCTCTCAGTCTGATGTTTGTGTTGATGGATTGGGTGTTTTTTGGTCAGGTAGGCATTCGGGCCGCTCTCAGCAGGATCCCAATGTGTACTGCATTGCAGTGAAAAGCAAAGAGCAGACATTAGGACTCAGTGTTTGTGTGTGAGAGAGAGTGTGTCGTGCTCCCTTGACAATAATACATCTTAATCAGGGCGCACAGAGCTGCTCTTTGCCCCTTACCTTCTGGCTGATATACTTCCCTACTTATCATAGCAGAGTAGGGCACACATATTTCTTTTTATAATATTTACTGTACTTAAACATGCACAGTGAGTTAAAGACAAAAGACAAACAAAATAGTGATTTGAGTAATGCTTTTTAGCAAATATCCTGTATTTTCTTATAAGGAGTATATTTAAAATACTAATACACTTACCAGACATTACCTGTTTTTTTTTTGTTTTTTTTAAATGGACCGTTCACTGAGAGATGAAGATTCTGTCATCATTTACTACTTCTCATGATATTCTAAACCTGTATGACTGCCTTTCTTCTGTTGAACACAAAAGAAGATATTCTGAAAAATAGCTGGTTTTGTCCAAACAATGAAATTCACTGAGGACAAATGGGGTCAGTAAGATTATTTATTTAGAAATTAATGTTTTTATTCAGCAAGAATGCATTAAATCATGTAAAAAATGTTTAGTGAGAAATATTTAGCAGCACAACTGTTTTCAGCATTGATAATAATGTTTCTTGAGCACCAAATCAGCATATTAGAATGATTTCTGAAGGAACATGTGACACTGAAAACTGAAGAACAGAAGAAAGTCATACAGCTTTAGAAAGGGATAAACTATTTATGTTACATTTAAACATTAAGGGCCAGATTTAATAAACAGGGTAAATTAGCATTAAAGCGCAATTCTATAAAAGCACAGATGGGAGGGGAAAATTCTGCACGGCAATTCGTACATATTTTACGAGGTGGCCAATTCGTACGAATTCGTACGACCTCACTCGTACAAATTCATACGATTTTTGCCAAATCGTACGTATTTTACGAGTTGCCAATTCGTATGAATTTGTACGAATGACCTACACCTAACCCTGCCCCTAAACCTACCCGTCACCGGGGTTTAGACAAATCGTACTAAATCGTACGAGTGAGGTCATACGAATTCGTACGAATTAGCCACCTCATAAAATACGTACGAATTGCTGTGAGATAGCGTGTGATTTACTGACAGTGCGCACATTAAAGAACACAGACGCAGCCAGATCATTTTCATAATGACCAGCGCAATCTACCAAGAGCAGCGCAAATTACCGTCTGCTTTAAGACTTGCTTTTTTGGGGTTAAATAATGGCGCAAATACCAGTAATTTGACGACCGCAAATGTTAGTAAATCGCGTTGCGTGATACTTTTTAATACTCTCCTCCCATAAATTTTGCATCTGAAAGGGAAACTTCTACAAATGCATATTCAAGAAAGTCAGGCATGTCCACGTCTTTTCAGCGCTAATTCTAAACTGCGCTTCTTTAGTAAATCCTGACAGTACTATTTTAACGCCAAAAGACGGTTTGCGTTGGCACAAGCTATTAGTAAATCTGGCCATAAGAATCTTGTTTCCTGACATGAGACACTTAAAAGGAACAAATCAGTCAAAATAAGAAACAAATTAAAAGTGTTTTACATAAAGAAGACTTTATTGTTTTTACATACATCTCTTAGTATAATATTTATAGATTCAATAATACCAGTACGTCAAAAATAATAATTATAGTTATATATAAAAAACTAAGCCTTAAACTACTCTTTACTTTTTAAAAACATAAAGGTTTTATATATTAATATCTGTTCTGTTTCGTAATGTCAACAAAAATAAAAAAAAATCACAGGTTAATGAGCTTATCAAGTAACTTTTGCTGTTTTTAATAATGACAGTATACAGGAGGATTGATGGTATGCCAGATGCATGTTACGTTCAGTGAGGGAACAAATATAAACTATGAAGTCCTCTCAAATGAAATGCAACAGCTCCCGGTTTGTACTGTCGACCAGAAAAGGTTCAGTTAAATACCTGGTAAGAAGAGAGGCATGATGGTCTATGTAGTCCAGTGGGATGACAAGTCTCTGAGTTTTACCTCTCAGTTATGTTCCAAAAACAGAGAATGTGAGGGCAAGCAAGCCTGGACTCTAACAGAGCCACAGGGCCGCGGCTCTTCCTTTTGAATCCACAGGCAGATGGAGAGAAAAAAAAAATCCATTTTATTGGTGAACCATAAAATGGGTTTGGCAATTTCACAAAGCATTGAAATGGTCAAGATCTGTGAGCTTTGTGATTGGGCCGCTTGATTTCAGCAGCAGTGAGGGCAGAAACACCAGACGCGAGAGGACTCGACACAACGGAAGCCTAAAGCGTCTGGCTACACAAGTCTCGGGTGCAGCAGCAGCAGCAGCTTTCTATGTGCTTCTTTTACATCACACAACACTGCATCTACAAACAGATCAGTAATGGGATATTATGAGACAGGAGGGGAGTTTTAAGATGCTTCCCACTTTGACTTTTGACTTTAGCTATAGATAGTTAAGTGTTTAACTACCGTACTTTACACATGGCCGTAGTAAATAAACTGTTTTCACATGGGTCCTAATGAAAGCCAGGCAGTGATTGATATGACATGATGTCATAATCATTCAGATTTCAGCTAAAATTTGATACTTGTGAGCCACTGACATTCAGTATTGCTCTTTTCCCCAAAACGGCTTAAGAAATGCCCTTGTTCTTAGAGGCAAAAGACTGGTTTGGTAATAGGTATCTGCCTTTGTGTGCAAAATGTTGCCACACTGCCAAAAAAATAAACAAAAATCAGTATTTTTGTGTAATTATTTTCAGTAAAAATACCTAGATGTCCTTACATAAGCAAAATTGCATGAGACATGTTATGAGGGATTATAGATTATATAGACTTTTTCCCCTATAATATCTTATAAGCAAGTTTTGTAATATCTTATGCAATTAACCATAGTTGATGTAGAATTTAATATATAATGTATATTTATATTTCATGTTAGCATTGTATATTTTGTTGTTTTAAGCATAAATCTCACAACATTTAGTGAGGTTTATGCTTAAAACAAGAAAAAACATTTCGAAAAAGTATGAAAAATAAAAGTAGTAAAGGTAATAAAAGTGAAAAACTCTTAACTCTTATTCTTAATGTCTTATGCAGTTTTGCTTCTTGAGTAGTATAGGATGTTTAGATTTTTTATTTACTGAAAACAGTACAAAATAATCAAGATTTTTTTTTTTTTTTTTTTTACAGTGTGAATTGATTGTGTTTTGTGGCGACTGTAAACAAAACCTTTCAGTCCCATTTCAAACTTTTTTTGTTTCATCTGCTTCCGTTCAAAGGAGGTAGGTCTATTTTGTTGGCAAAAGAGAGATGATTAAATCTCCCATTTGAGAAATCCTTTTGGCAATCGTGTTATTTCCATCTTTTTAAACCCTAAAGAATCCCTCCTCCAGGCTTCGGTTTTGCAGGGCTCTAAGTTGTATTGGGAGACCAGCAGGAACCAGCGTGGTTAGGGAGGGGGACGAGAGACACTGGCTGCACAAAGGTTTTTGTCCTTCACTCAGGCTTTTTCATCCTTGTCTTCCATTTCTGTCAGTGCAAGTTAAGTGAAAGCAACAGGGTTCCTCTTTCATAGCCCACTGAATCCAGTCAAGGTAATGGTCAGGAGGTATCAAAACTGTGGAGAGAAATAAGCATTTGATTAGGATTGAATATGAAAAGCTTTATGTAAATATTTGTACTAAACCTGTAGATTTAAGTCTTCAAAACTCGGTAGCATGTAGTGTTTTAGTATACATGCATGTTTGTTTGTGTGTGTGTGTGTGTGTGTGTGTGTGTGTGTGTGTGTGTGTGTGTGTGAAAACTGATTTGTGCTTAGCAAATTCAGAGGGCAAACCATTCTAATGCGGTCCTGCAGGTTGAAATATTGTCATTAAATTTGCTGCATCATTAACATAAGAACAGCAGTTATTTGAAATATACATCTTCTGTATCTTTATATATATATATATATATATATATATATATATATAAACTGTTACTTTTTATTAGTTTAATTCATCACTGCTGAATAAAAGTATTAATTTGTCAAAAATGTACTGACACCAAACTTAGAATTTTAGTGTACTACACTATTCTAAGTGTAAACACACACAAACACAAATATAGCCGTATGAAATATTGTCATACTAATCCTCTTTTGAGCTGTTTTATGCTTAAATAGCATGCATACTGTACAGTTATGTGCACTGTCCAGTACAGATGTGAGCCTTACCTGTCCCAAAGCTTGACACTTCTACAGGACCTGGTGCAACAGCCAGCCGATATCAGAGCTGCAGAAGAAAAGAATATATTGAGCATATATTTTAGATGGTTAATTTAATATTGATGGTACTATTAGCAAAATAACAGCTCCTCTAATAACTATATATGAATACAGTGCTTTCCAGGCTACACTGAGTTCCTCAGAAAAATGGTGGGCTGACTCACTGACTCAGAGATAATGGTAATTATTCACTTGTTTATAGAGCAGCTAATTAACCCAAAGAACTGTTTTACACTGCCTTTTTTGTGTAAAAGGCGTGAGACAACCTATAATTTATAGTTATATCTTATCCTTTCATTTGTTCATTTTGGTAAATGGACAGCACCAAGACATTTATTGTAAAAGGGAAAATACAGTGCTTCAATATGGCAAACGAGGTTAGCGGCACTGTCACAGCTCTGCACAATAAACCTGGCTGAATAATAGTGATCATTCTTTTGAATCAGATCTTTTTGATGAATCATTTGAACCAGCTCACAAAAACTGGTCTTAACGATTCATTAAAGAATCAGACTGAAACTGAATCAAACTGCATGTTATTTAAAGCTTTTTGAAATAAAATATGTGGGAAGTTCAGATTTCGAGTTCAGTTTTTGTATTTCCTGTGTGTTTTGATGCATTTTGAGAAATATAGTCTGTGAGCACTATTGTAGAAATGTTTCTTTGTCCTGTCTTTGCATATATTCTGTTATGTGCAGTGTATAATTTTAGTACTATTTATAGTGTTTATTAGTATTTCAAATCAGCTTTTATTTTTGTATTTTCAGTTTTCATTTTTATTTGAAAGTTTTAGTAATTTTATGTGCTTTTGTCATTTTTATTGGTTTTTCATTTTTTGTGTTTAAATTTTATTATTTAGCTTTATTTGATTTCAGCTTTACTTTTAGAACTTTCATAGCTTTTCAAATAACCCCCCAGTTTCACAGACAAGGCTTAAGCCTAGTCCCAGACTAAAATTTAAGTCTGAGCTGTTTCAACTGAAAGAAACTTGCACTGACTGATCTCAAAAAATATCAGTGCCTTTGTTTTGTCTCAAGATGGACACCAGTAATGTTTTTTTCTAAGGTACATTTAGAAAAATTACTTAAATGTCTTAACTGAACTATGGCATAATCCTGGCTTAGTCTAAACCCTGTCTGTGAAACCAGGCCATAATTTGTATTTTACTTTAGCCTTATTTCAATTAAAAAATATATTTTTAATAGTTTCAGTTAACAAGTTAGGTGTTAAATAAAGGCACTTACACTTTATTTTGTTTCTCTTCCTTAAAAAGGACACGAATGTGCTAAAACAATAAGGTTAATCATGAATTACTATTGTTATTGACATTTAATGACTAAATGCTTTGACAGCCCTAGGTTTCTTTGATCAGTTGACAGTGGCTGTTTATCTGTTGCCTAAGAAATTGATTTAATATTGATGCTAAGGTTTCAGAGGCTGATATCTAACTAAAGTCAAGGTTTGATATTGATCCACTCCTAGCTTCAAGTCACTTTGAATAAAAGCATTAGCTGGATGCATAGATGCATACATATAGCCACATTCATTGTAGATGGGTGCGTTTAGCCATATTTTTGAAGAATAAAAAAGGGATGTAAAATGGTAGGCTTAACAAGATAACATGCATGTTTTTGCCTTGTTGACACTGCTGTTTACAAGCCCACATGAATACACCAAGAGAGAGGATAAAAATAAAGGGGGAGAGAAAGAGAAACGGCGTGAAAGAGAAAAGCCTGCTCTAATCCGTGTTACGTACAGTGTGATTGCACCAGGAGGAGGTGTGACCCTGAGTGTCTGCTGATGAAAAGTACCTTCTGTCTAAGTCAAGTGTCACTTCTGCAGTGACTCTATAGTGGAAGGACTCTCTCTGTCCCTCATGTGCACATTCTCACACACACACACACACACACACACACATAAAGCTTTATTGGATAGTTCACCCAAAGATGAAAATTTGGTCATCATTTATTCCCCTTAATGTTGTAGCAAACCTATATGAATGTCTTTTGAAGAATGTGGGTAGCAACAGTTTCTGGTCCCCATTGACTTCAATAGTATCAACTTCAACTGTTTGGTTTCCAACATTCTTCAAAATATCTTCTTTTGTGTTCAACAGAAGAAAGAAATTCATACAGGTTTGGAACAACTTAAGGGTAAGTAAATGATGACCAAAGTAAAATTTTGGGGTAAACTATCCCTTAAAGCATTTTGGTGAACTCCATATACAGACTACACTCATAGAAATGGGTTAAGAGCTTCTTCAGAGCCAAACCAAAACCAATTTGTTTCTCTATTGATTTACTTTGCTTAAGGCTTATTACAGTAATACTTGACTTAAGCCCAGGAGACATGCGTCCAGAGAGTCACTGCACACACTTCAATCTCATCTATCCATCCATTGTTCTATCTAGTGTTCTATCTTTCCGTCATTCATTCAATTTTTCGTTCTGTTGTTCATTTTAACTGCCGTTCTGTTATCCGTTCTTTCTTTCTTTTCTTTTCTTTTCTATCTATCTATCTATCTATCTATCTATCTATCTCTATCTATCTATCTATCTATCCATCTATCTATCGTTCGTTCTATCTATCTATCCATCCATCTATCTATCGTTCGTTCTATCTATCTATCGTTCGTTCTATCGTTCTACTTTTAACTTTACAAAGGTTAAATTTATGGTAATTAAGCTGGTAATTCTCACTCTTGTAATGTTTTTATACCTAAGGACTGCAGTTAGATTTGTAGTAGTCTGTGAATTATGATTTTAAAAAATGTACATTGAACACTTAAAATGGTGACATGACTGCTAGGTGCCAATTTAAATTGTAAGCAGAGTTTTATTTTCGTTTTAATGTTTATATGAAGAAAGAAAAGAAAAAAGGAAGTTTCTCCATGCCAGTTTTGTATATTCACCTTAAAATGGTGTTATAGAGTATACTGCTTTGCTGGGTATAGCCATAATCATAAACATGAAATCATTTTCAAACCTGCAGTAAGAATCAATAAGCATAATCAAATCAAAAAGCCTCCAATGCCTCAAAAATACAGCTTTCAGTTCAATAAAATGTTATAGACCTTATATAAAAAAAATACAGAAAAACATTTTTCTGTGTGATCCTCTTTTAGAACTTTGAGAACTACAAATGACTAAAATAAGTATGTATTTGGGAACAAACTTGGAAAGTGAATTATTTTACTGCAGAAAGATGCTGTTATGTGCACAAATTATGCCGGAGTACTGCTAGTCAAAAACTCTCATTTGATGAAAATACCTGTTCTATTTAAAGCCTAATAGTTTGCGGAGCTCCATCAGTGTAAGGTAATAACATTATAATGGTGCTGAAGGGAGCAGAACAGTGGTACAGGAGATGAATGAAGGTGCTTAAACCTCTGACCCGCTTCTGTACATGTTGCATTTGTAAATATCTTTAATAAACACCCCTGAGTTCAAACTGTCTCTGCCCTCTGCAGCTTCAAATGACTGCAATACATTGTACACTCACAAACACATAAACCTACCCTGCCCTGAGAGAGACACACACACACACACACACTAATACTGGTAGTAAGTAGAGATGTTTTATGGTGCAAATGTTATTTGCGAATGTAAAACATTATGTCTATAATAAGCGCAGTGGCTTGAAGCTGTTAAAGGTCTCAAGAAAGAAAAAAGTCCATAAAACATGTAAGTACTTACTTTCAGCTCAATGTGTTTGGAGTAGAAACTTTTCCTCAGGCAGCAATAAGTTTCTATTTATTGACAGAACTGCCTTTTTTTTAGCTTGTTTGTGACCTTGTTCTTCAGTTAAGGCATTAAGATGTAAACATAAACTAAAATGTGTTCTCAGGCATGGTGGTTGCATATAAAATATATTTGCATTTCCTGAAGGAGATACTAGTACTTTCAAGACAGCGTAAAAAGAATGTTTTTTTAGGTTAGCTTAAGTTTAAGGCTATGATTCTGCATAAATTAAATGCCACATCAGAGCAGTTTTAAACTCAGCCGTTGTCACAGTGTGTTTTCTGTCAGCTCCATAAGAATCAACACATCTGTGACATGAATCAAAATCAGGCTAAATCAGAATTCAGTAACAAAATATATACAAAAAAACCGCATGCAAATTACAATGAAATAATCATTGTCGTTTAGATTTTGAATGGAAAACTTTCTCAAGAGGAGGTTTTATTTATTTATTTATTTTTTCACAAAGATATGTTTGAGAGGAAATACTTGCTGAACCCATTGAGTACCACTGTGGACAAGACCCATGATCTACAAAACAAAGTTTGAATACAGTTAAGTGGTCTGTGCTGAATTAGCTGCAGAAACCATACAGAAGATAAAGGAGAAAAGAATTTCAAGACAATGGCTCCTTGCAAAGTAATGAGCAGTGCGGTTTTGTTTTGGGAATGTATTGGAAGTGTCTGAGCAGCACTGCAGTAGAATCTTCATTAACATGGGAGGAGCAGGTGTGCTCCAGCAGGAGATGCAGACAGAACACTGATACTCACTTTCTCAGGCTCTATGTGGCTGTTTACACTTGTGTGCATCTACTGTATGTAAATACATGTTAAAGTGATGAGGAGACAAGAGGCTTCACATTCACTTCACCGACTCTGCTTATTTCTCTATCTTCCTCTTTTGTTTTTCCCCTCATCTCTGCTGTAATCAGTCAGTATAGGGCTTCCCTGCAGTCCTTCACAAGGTCAGCTGCTGGGCCTCTCATTAAACAGTCCCATCAGCCATCTCTCTAACGCTCTCATCATCTGCGCCAGTTCACACTGCTGTCCAGCCTTTCAGGTTAAAATGAGAACAGAATGAATATTCCTGCGAGAAGCAGTGTAGCAGACACAAATCAATACCTCTCAGTCTCTTAGAAAGAAGCATGGGACATACTTGCTCCAGTTTCAGGCCATCATGTATATATTTCCATGTTGACAGCTAGAGGCTTCAAGTGTAAGATGTTATAGTCTAGTGGCATAGCTTTTTTTTTAGCATGCAAGAGGAACATGGTTCAAATCCAGACCTCTTTTTCACATAAAAACTAATGACAACCATGTATTTTCTTTGTATAAAAAATTAACAGCATTGACATTGTAAGCAAAAAGTTGAATTTTGAGCTAGATCAGAGAATGGATGTATTTTATTTTTTTAATTTTTTTTATAATATTACTGCTTCTTCAGTGTCATACTGTTTGGACTCAAAGCTTATGCTCTCTGCTGCCATAGAAAAGCCTAAACCTTTCAGATCAGTGTATGGAAGCAGAGCGGAGAGTGTCAGAAAGGATTGTGAGTCAATAAGCATACAGGAACAATATGTTTCGCATCAGTCCACTGGACCTTTGGCCTGTTTGTTAGTGGTTGAATGGAGAGATGATAAAACAGAAGCAAAAAGAGAAGGGACTGTCTTTGATGTCCTCTGAGCAGACACGCTATTCTGTTATTCAAAGAACTCTCTCTCTTACACACACACACACACACACACACACACGGTACACTTTTTGTAGAGACCATTCAGCAATCACAAGGAGACAGCTCTGACAATACGACTACATCTGAATCTATCAACACACACACACTCAGTTCTCTGCATATTATGTGCAGTATGGTCTTCAGAGAGACACTGTAATCCATAAAATAGCCCAAGGTGACTTTCAGGATACATTTATCAATATATTAAGGGCCATCACTTGAATTCAAGGGGCCCAGGGTCAAATTTCACGGATGAAGGGAGACGAAATTGATGAAACACTCATGATTCAGTTATTCCTAGTATTTTTACATGTTTGAAGTACATATTCAGATTATTGCTGCATCAATATGTGCATCACAAAGCTCTCTGCTCTAGCTATATCAGTGTGTATTAAACTCCAGCAATGTTGTAAAAACTGAAATCTGCATTTTAGTGATCTGATGTTCCAGGTTAGAGATTTGATATGCTAATAATTACAGTTTAATGTGATTTGCAGAGAATATTATGCCTTTTTACGGCTGCCAGTTAACAGATTTAAGTGTTACAATATTTCACATTTATTTCATTTGTATTCTCATTGTTATTTATATTTCTACAGACCATTTTTGAGCATTGAGTTTAAATCTGTTTGCAAAATTATAGGCTATACAGTACCACACCACAGAAGGTAATACTTTGTGGAGAAGGGTCTATTTTATGTCAGCTGCAATTGAAATGGTCAGGAGTTCAGAAGCAGGTTTGAGGAGCACATAAATATTAATGCTTTAAATGCTCTAAAACAAAACATAATGGGAGGGGATTGACTTCAAAGTGAAAAGCTAATGAGACGAGGACGAATAGCCCGTTGGCCTACTTAACAGGATGTTCTGGGAGAAAACCTGATCGCTATCTTAAACACACTGTGCTCCCTGCTGCCCTTACGAGGAATGAATGACAATGAGCCACAACTTCCCACCTCTGCCGGGATCCTCCAGTCATCCTATATTCCCCACTGGACAAGGTCAACCCTTAATGAGCTTCTTTGCAAATAAATCTGAAATCCGGACCCCGCTGACCTCACCGATTTCCAACAGGCAAAAGAGGACTATTTTTATAAGCACATCTGCGTGACTGTTTTTTTAATATTGTGATGCCCTCCACACCGTGTTTGTGCCATCATAGAGTATGAAACAATGGGAAGCCATCAAGGAAATCAGGTCAGTTAAGAGATTAAATCACAATTTGAAAAAAACAGGGAGCTCAAATAGTTTACGCAATGTACTTTCCCTCAGGGTAAATTCTACAATAATCACTATTCAGAGTGAAGACAGTCTGTCTCTGCCACACACAGGAACACACTCTCCTAACAAGCACAGGATAGAGTCTTCCCTGAGGAGAACCTTTTCTCATAGGTGTACAAAGCCCTTATTACAAAGGAGATAAGGCATAGTATTCCCCTATAGATGGCAAACAGTTTAAACCGCTGGTTTAAATGGTGAAATGCAAGTCCTAATAAGAGAACAAACATATATTCTGACATATACACACTCACACACTGGTGGAGGGTGGGCTGCTCTACTGACCCAGCTTCTAGAAGCAATTTCCCTGAAGCACCAGAGTTCATCCCAAAACACAGCAGTGCTTCAGATTTTCCATAAATGCTATGTGTGTCCCCAATAGAACTGAAGCACATACTGTACTTTAAAAAATGACACCTCAGATAACCGAAAACCTGAGTCTCTTCATCACTCGAGACCATCTGCTAAACTAAAAACACACAAGATGACATCTTTCTCTGTACATGCTGAAGTGCTATATTTTCTCAATGGCTTTTATGGTTATTTTGAAATCAAGTGGAAGCCATTTTAAAAAAGCTTCTTAGGGCTTTTGTGGGGACAATTTTGAAAGTGTATTAGCTAATCGTATCTGTTCTGCAAAGATGGATAATAGTAATATTAAATGGATTGTTCACTAAAAAATTCTGTCATTATTTATTTATCAGTCAAAAATGTTCACTCTGACCATTCTGTGAACTGAAAATTCTGACTCAAAAAATAATTCTGAAGACAGCAGTACACAAATCATAAGTACCACTTTTTTATATCTATGGTGTTTTAATGGTTGAATGCTCCAGTCACCAGTTCAATTCACCCTTCACTGGGAGTTTGACTGACAGGCGATCTGACCAATCATAATGTAGAATCTGCCATTTTGTCCGACACACAAACCAGACAGTAGAGTAAATTAACGTCGGTGGACTTGAACTTGAAAAATTGTGTGTATTGATGTCTTTCCGCGGTTGAAAGGATACCTTCTGATTTTCATTCATGTTTATTTCATGCTACAACTAGTAAAGAGGAAGAGATGATCGTTTCACTTGCTGCTTGAACTACAGCACTACAGCGATCTGTCACGACACATTAAAGAACCACAAAATGGTATTTATTGTTTGAATTTCTTAAAAAATTACAAAATTTGAAAGCTGAGACTTTTTCATACCAAAAGTAACCTGTTCTGTCTTGTCTGTTGGCACACTGTCAGTGTCCTCTTTGATACGCAATGTATTTTTGAGTGCATGAGAACATGATGTGTGGCGTGAGAGCAGCATGGCTTGTCGGACGTAGCAACAGTAACTAAGGGGGGCGGGTCTTTGCGAAGGGTCAATTGCATGAAATATCTGTATTTGACAAATATAGCGACGGCAACATGAGAGTGAGTAAATGATGACAGAATTTTCAACTATGTATTTATTAAGCACGAAAAACATTTTGCCTGTGTGTATGGATTATGCCGAGAGTGAGAGAGGAAGGGAGATGAGCAGCTTGTGTTGTGACCCTGGGCGATCTGGCATGTCTGTTTTAACTTAAAGATCTAAAGGTTGTGTGATTGACATGTGCCGCTGGACTCAGCTGTACAGATGACATCATGTCCTCCCTGTGACGACTCTGCGAGTAGCTTCCACACACACTCCTGTCAGCCCTATAAATAACCACAAACAGCTTGAGTCTCTTGCCTCAGAGAAATGAGTCTTTTTCCAACTCACATGCAAAATGAGCAGGATGTCCATATTATTAGTATTCAGGCTACAGTAGGAAAACAATACATGGATGACTAACTTCATCTGCTCTGAGTGTTCAAATAGCAGTTTGCTGGTATGTTCAATGGTTTCTGTTCAAGGGGTTTTACACGTTTCAGCCTGGTGAGGCTGAAAGACCCTCTAAGACCAGCAAAAAAACTTGTTTTAAGTTGTTTTTTCCAGCATGGACAGGGAGTGAAGAGCCATTAGATTTGAAAAGTTGAATTCATTGTGGTTAAATTGTACTTTCATTGTACTTGTTTATTATTGTTGTGGTTATTGTCAACAATAGTGTGTCACAGGTCATTTTCCTGTCCTGTCAGCCGGTATAGTTTGCTCGTAACGTGTTCTTCAATTGCATGCACAAACGCAGTGGTGTGCGCTATATATAATTTTATATTAAAGTGCAAACTAGAAGCATGCAGTGTCATAGTTGGCCTATGTCGTCAGTTAAGTCATGAAGTTACCAAAAAATTGATTAAAGCTGCCTTAAAACTGTGCATGTAGAAGTATTTGTTATATATGAGTCACAATTAAGAACACATCTCTGAAATTCAGTGGTTTTCGAAACTATCCTAGAGCAAAACTGTCTCTCTCATCTAACACACAAAATTCAACTCATCAGCTCATTAGAGACTAGAGACCTGAAGCATGCCAGAAAAGGTAAAGAGATGTGAGAAAATACGATACGTGTCAGATCCATGTCATATTCAGCAAAGCAGCTCTTAAAGCAGCCAAATAACCTAATAACCCAGCTGCTGTGCTGTCTATTAATCAAAGAACAAAAGAAAAAAGAGGAAATCTAAAACTTGTGTAGCTTTTAGGATTAATCTATATTTAATTTAGAATTTAGTGTTTGATAACTCAATTTCTGTATCCTACTTGCTGAAGGGCACAGGTAGCTAAATATGACATTTATTATAATAGGTTTATGTGAAGATTGTTTTCTGAAGATTGAACTGAAGTTCACTTCAGTTAGAAGTTATTTTTTTAAGTCTAATAAATGTTAAAATTGATAGCTCTCAATTATACTGTGATGTTGAATGGCTTTAGTCAATGGGGAAAAAAACTGTTTCCTAGAGACATCAGTAGTATTGGTATCAGTGATACTTGCCTTCAGTCATAAAAAGATGCATTAAACAAATATTAAAAATACTCTATTTATGTTGTTTCTACATTAATTTGAAGATTGAATGTAAAATGATTGCAATATAAAAGTATATTTAAAAACTTTCATGTTAGGTGGGATTAGTTTCAGAAAAAAATGTGTGATTAATTAGATCATTTTTTTAATCAACTGACAGCACTAAATTTTACACATTTATCAACAGTTAGGAAGCAAGTTCTGAATTTAATTTAGTACATACTAAATTAGTACATCTCTTCTAAAACTTAGTGAACTGCCAACTGCCTCTTAACAATCAATAAATCTAGTAAGTGATTGATTTGGAAAGTGTAGGCAGCAACATAACACAATACTCAGCATAATAATACATAGCAAAATAGTGTAAAATAATGTATTCTCAATTACAATAAACTATTTTTCAACATTTTTCAGAATTGAATGAAATATATAATAAGTTTAATTCCTCTTTTGTCATCAGCCATTTTGGATTTTTTTTCTCCTTTGAACTTATCGCAGTGCATTCTGGGATTTCACTGATGACGCCTTTTAACACAGCATCTGTAGGCACCTCACTAGGTTTTTAAATTGAGTCTAAATTACCCTTCAATACTTTTCACACAGCACTGTTTTGTATGTATATCTTCATCCATCCATCTTTTCCTCTGGTTCTGAAGATTGTAATTCCCTGATATGATGAAATATTTATGAGCATAAATTGAAAAAGGGGTCATTTAGTGTGGCTGTATTTTCCAAACTCCGTCAGCACATTATGAATTTCAAAATGCATGTCAGGTCATGCATTCAGATGATTTATAAAGAGCGCAATATCACTGTTTATGCTGAAGGGAGTCCATAATTACCCACAGTTAGCTGCCTGCACACTGCCCTCCTCCCACAGAGAGCACTGCATGGTTTGAGGTTCCTCCCTGAGTATTACCTCTCTCATCTGCATAGAAATTTCATTAATTGTAATGGCCTTACCAATTACCTGGCGCTGTTGCCCAATGTGTGGATGGGGAGATGGAAAGTGAGGGTCTGCCTTTGAGCTAGCTGGTCTCTTCTAGCTTCCATTGCTTCTATTACTGCTAACTGCATGTGTGTGCACTTGTGTAAATAGCTGTCCACTCGAAAAAGTAGTTGAACCACAGTGACTGATTTCATCTGAGTGGGTTTTCTAAACATTATTGGAAACAAAGTGTAGCCTTGCCACACTGCAGTGTGCCAGAAGGAGAAGCAAAAAAGAAAATACAGTATACTAATATTACACTGATAATGCAAGATGGTTGCGTAATATGACTCACAAGCTGAGGCAGTCTGCTGCTTGTGCGTCACAATGAGACCTTAAATAAGATGGAAAGACTTTAGGTTCAGTATTTTATTACACTAAAACCACACATTTGCGTCACTGCTGTGAAATATTCCTTATATAGTTTTATACATTCATATGTCCATATGAATATATATGAATGTAAGAAACTATATAAAAAGGAAGAAAGGTTTAGCACAAGAGCTACATTGGTCTTCTTTCACCATTGAAAGCGTACACAGCATGCTGCTTTCTGAAGCTGATACATGAGTGTCCTATAGTCTTTTTCTGCCTATGCCTAGAAATGTGACCCGGCTGTACGAGCCAAGAGCAAAAGTGCAGTGCTTTCACCATGAAAAAGAGTTTCACCTCACTCCCTGTCCCGCTGTCTCTGTTTCTCTCTCTCTCAGTCCATCTCTCACTTTTCACTTGTATAGCACAGCAGTCTATTCCTGCCCATACCACAGTACACAAAATCTCTAGTCAGCAATAAACATAAACATGCATACTAAAACACATGCTAGATCACTGTGATATGTCATATATTTCCTGAACCGACAGTGGCTAACTTCTTAAAAACAGAGTGAAGTATTCTACAAAATAAGCAGTTCAAGGTTTAATTAACAACCTAGCAGCTATAAATGCTAGTGTTAGCATGCCTGCTAAAAAGAATTATTACTCCAGGATGGTTTATGCTGGTTAGTTTGGTGCTGATTAGTCTTTCACATTTTTGGACTCAAAAAGCATCTTTCTCTTGTGACTGATATTCAAAATAGGCCTGTATTCAGACAGAATACATTTTTTATATATATATATATATATATATATAAACCACTAATATTTCATTTTTAGAAGGACTTACGTTTGCTCTGTCTGCTGTCTTTCACATAACAGCTCTGGATCATCACTAGCATTATGCACACTCTTACCTGGGCTTAAGCCCAGATTCCTGGGCTGAGGACAGGCCCAGTGCTGCTGGAGATATGTATGACATATTACAATTGATCACCAGAATTTACAATGTGTTGCTGTGTTTCCACTGTTATCGCTTAGCTTTGAGTGTGTGGCTGTGAGAAGGTGGGGATTTGTGAAGTTGAGTACTGAACGCTCTTTCCTGACCGCACTATTGTCACAGCTCTTGACCATCAGTGTGAGGAGAGAGCTGCCGACATGGTGACACAGCCAAATACAATGAATGAGATTTAATGAGAGCAGAGTGGAACGGAGCTAACATACAGCTACACACATAGTGGATATTCACCATGTATCAGGCTATTAAAATAAATTACTATAGACTTCCTTGTTTAGTATACTTGTGAGTATTCATGCTAACACTGAAAACTGAAAAGGTTCTATCTATGAGCAGGTCATCATATATAATGCAGTTGTGGGTTGACAGTAGTTAGTCTTTCCTAGCTTGCTAATACCATCCTACTAATGTTTATTTTATATCTCTTGGCCTCCTGGCCTCATCATCCTCTCCTCTCCTCGTTTCCTCATAGGAAACAGCGTTTCTTGACTTTTTTTTTTTAACTGGTCGCGCATTTTTTAACCAGAAATAGCAAAATCAATGTCATGGGTTCAGTTCCCAAGTAATGCATGGACTGATAAAAATGTATGTATATTATCATTCAAAAGTTTAGGATTTTAGATTCAGTAAGATTTTTAAATGTTTTTGAAAGAAATTCCTTAAGTTTACCTAGTGATATTAATAATAATATTGTAAAATAAAATAAAATAAAAATTCAATTTGAATATATTTTGGAATATAATTTTCAGCAGCTCAATTTGAAGCTGATTTTTCAGCAGCCAATACTCCAGTCTTCAGTGTCACATGATCCTTAAGAAATCATTCTAATATGTTGATTTGGTGCTCAGAAAACATTTGTTATTTACTCTTAATGTTATCAATTTCACAAGCAGTTATGCTGTTTAATATTTTTGGAAACTGTGATATTTTTAACTGTGAGTCTTTGAATTCAATATAATACAACCATTAATTTCTTTCTTTAAAAAAAAAAAAAAAGTCTTAAAAAAAGAATAAAAAATGTTTTTGTCTTATCTTGTTTTCCAATAAAAACATCAAGACAATACTGTCAGAATGCTTTTTTGGGGGTGAACTATTCATTTAAATTGAAATGCCTATGACTTGAACCACTAATTCACCACGACACACAAACACCAGCCACTAGTACATACTTGTCACTGGCAAAGGTCAACAGCCGTTCATAAAGACGTGTGTGAACACCTTCCCATTAACTGGACATTGATTTTTCCTAGAATGAGATCCCATTTTCTCAGCATTTCCAATGAAAGTAAACCTCTTAATGTCTGTCTGTATTTTATTTCTGCTTCTATAGAACACACATAATGTTAGGTTAAATGTGGCCCTTCAGGCTACTGTATGAGCCCTTGAAAGAGATGTGTAGATTGGGTAACAGCTCTGCAGGGACCCTGACCACTGCAAGCCCTCATGTTTCCTCTTTCTAAGGTAGCAATCAATGGTTTCTACCTTACACCTTGAGCCAGCAGGAAGATAAACATGGGGTTCTAGGTAGAGAGCAGGCTGCCTGTGGCCCTCTCAGCATGAATTCCTAATATCTTACATAATCCCTCCATGTTGCCGGACAGCACAGAGGCTAGTATTGGTAGAGATGGTACTGGGTTTCTTTAGGAACACAAGGCTTTTGTTGGCACACTTGAACGTCTTCCAGGGAATGGGAGAGATCAAGGGCTAAATTTGAGATGAATAATATATATCATTTTCACTGAGATTAATTAAACTATTATTGTAAAATATGGGCTCCAGCCAATAATTGGGGTTGACAAAGCATCCCGAACAAGACACTGACTGTCTTACACAGTCTTTGTCTATTACAGAGGCCTCTGTTAAGTAAGCATGCTGTGTAAGACTGCACTGAGTTCAGATTTTATTACTGGTTTACATTGGTTACACATGGTTTATATTTTCATTAGGAGAATGCAGCTTATTTTTCCTTTCAGATCTCAAGATTAATGCACAAGTGAGCTTATTCTTTGGGGAAATGGACAAAAAGAAAGTCTGAAGGACACTGTGGAAGTGAAAAACACTGCTGATAAAAAAGAAAAAAAATGTCCAAATGATTCATCTAGCAGCAAATATCAAACTATTAGAAACCGAGAAGTTATTTTAAACCGTAGGAGGTGTATGCATTGCTCTGTGAACTGCAGTTTATGAAAAGGAGTAGTTCAACACTCATTTTAGTTTCATTTATGCATTTGGCAGACACCTTTATCCAAAGCAAGCTACTTTGCATTCAAGGTATACATTTTATAAGTTTATGCATTTCTTTGGAATCAAACCCCCTGAACTAACATTGTTAGCATTATGCTCTACTATTTGAGTTTGTATGTGGATTATGTATAATTGTGTATGACATGAACATGTACATACTGATATATATATAAGGACGGTCTATGTCGAATTATACTGTTGCTAAGGCTGATTTAAGGATGATAGATTATAATTTTAAATTTTTAGCCCCCTTGAATTATTCATTGTTTCTAGGTCAAGGGGTATGATATTTCAAGCATTACGGTTGCAAACCACATACAAATTGGTAGATGCATACACAAACTTGTTCACTTTTCACATCAGTGGAAAAATGTCATTCCAAATGGTTCATAGACTCCTCCTTAGGATAAAAATATTTAGATATTTAGATTTCAGCGAACCTATTTCACTGTATACCCATTGATAAGCAGTTATTGAAAGTTTAACACCACCAGCATTACTTTTCAATGAACTAAAATGATGTAGCGGTCAATGCTGCATTTATCTCATACTAAATTCCTTTCCACTGTCTATTCCGCATGTCTTAAATTCAATGTTTCTCCTCTTCGTCGCAGTAGCAGAAAGCCTGAATCAATTGCTCACTTGTGCGCTAATGAGAGATCAATAAACACTGTAGCTCTCCACTTCTACGAGTGCGTTCACCTATTTTCCCCAGAACCCGTCTCATCAGCTTCGTTTTCTACACCGCATGTAGCACATCGGAATTACTGTGTGCCGAAGTTCGCGTGACAACAAATAGATTATGGAATTAGCAACCGCACACGGTGATCACAGGGGGGCTAAATTGCTGTCTGTTTAGGACACAGCTTAGCAGGATTAGAATTTTTCATTAAACCATAAAACAAGCAGACAGTCATTAATTATGGCTGAGCATTCAAGTTCAGTCATTGGCCAGGTCGCAAAGAGCTGAGTAGATTTAATTTAGTATCAGGCTTCTGAGAACTGTTTCCTAACTGTTACACAACCCCTGGCTCCCCAGCAAGAGAGCAAAAAACAGCCGTCTGATGCCAGCCGCGATCGCCAGGGCCTTTATCTCTTGAGAAATGAAAGGAAAAGAAATTAAATTCCACTTAAATGTCAAGGCAAGCAATTAGAAATGTATTCCACAGATTGCAAATTAAATTACTGCAAAGGGCCAAAGCCTTGTACTGCCACATCAGCGTGGAACTACGACGAAAGCCCACAAAGCGTGAACAGCCAGCAGTGCTTGTTCTGTGTCACATTACCAATGCAAATGCAGCTGAGTTACAGCATTATTCATTATTTACACAACGCATTGACGGACGGTCTGATTGATGGACGGTATGATTTCTCAACATCGGGCCCTGAGGAACATTTACAGTAGGTGGAGACCTCATTTAAAGCAGACAGGCTGTAGAGCTATATTTAGAGAGAGGTCGGTCAAGGTCAAATGCAAGGTCTTCTGTGGGTCAGGTCAGGACCTTTTGGAATGCACTTCATTGTTCTGACTCTTCAAGCTCAACAAACTGCATGGAAAAGAAGCAACTGGAGTATAAAGTGCTCAGAAAACAAACTTAAAGGGATAGTTTACCCAAAAACAGAAATTCTGTAATCATTTATTCATGACAGAACTTTTCATTTTTGGGTGAATTAACCTATTAACCTTGTTCGTAACTTTCCCTGAACTCAAAGTAACTTCTGTAATCCAATTAAGTTAAGCAATTACTATATGGCTCTTATGAGATCTAGTTCTTATGAGAATTTATTATTTGTTAAGTAACTGTCAAAGTGCCCCAAATATTTTGCTTGAAGTTCTAAGTTTTTAGATTTATAAACATCTTAAAAGCAAATAACATTTGAAGTCCTTCACAGAAAACTTAAAAGTTTCTCTTTAAACTCTTAAATCAGACTGCTTGCAGCTGTTATTTTACTGATATAAGTTTATTATGTCTAGTAATCAAAAAAATCATTAGAAAGTGACAAAAGGGAAATAACATTCCTTCATTTCTGCTTTTATCACAATTCTTGACAGAATGACAAACCATATAAAGAGTTTCCTTGGTAAATCTTGGTAATTCCTTGG
>JAFVLL020037099.1:0-29551 GCA_021397915.2 Tor tambroides | reverse complement strand
AGCCAGTACCACTGTAGCCTTGCAGAGACTTTGCTTTGAAGACCTTTTAATTAACTAACTTCCACATTTCAATATGCCCCTGACTTGTAAGGGGTGTTTTTTTATTTGTTACTACTCCCAACAGCCTAGAATTCTATCAGTAGATCATCACATTTTTCTTTTATGTTTGCAGGAAGAAGATTTGGTGTTGATAGAGGAGCCAACATCTTCAAGGCGAAACCTTAGACCTCATTCAACGTCATCCAATGTTGCAATCACCCTCAGTAGGTACACAAGCAAAAGCTAGAGCGAACATTGTCAATTCCTATTTTACAAAATTTCCCCTGCATACATTTTTGTCTTTAATGTGTAGGAACTTGAAGCCCAGTGCCCGATATGCACAGGAACATTTCCAGTGTCAGAAGTAGAACTGCCATGCCAGCTTTTATGGAGAAAGGTAATGGTAATAGTGACTCACATTTAAAAAAAACATCTAAAAAATAAAGAACATTTTGCTTTATTGTTTTTAGCTTTATATACAAATAATTTTATTTATTTTTACAGGCTCTCCAAGGAAGGTGATTTTTCAAGGGACTGACAGGGCTTCCTGTTTTTGATGTTTCCACAACTTCAGACGTGTTATCTCGTGACAGATTTCAGGTGTCTTTGTGGTGTTTATCTGTGCTGCTGCATGACGAATCACATCCTCCTCACTGTAAAAATAAGTAAATAAAATTATATGTGTTTTATATTTATATATATATATATATATATATATATATATGTAATAAAGCAAAATTTTCAGCATCATTACTCCAGTCTTAAGTGTCACAATGTAGCAATATGCTTATTTTTTTTGCTCAAAAAACATTATCAGTGTTGAAAACAGTTGTGTAAAAATTTTTTTTTCAGGATTATTTAATGAATAGAAAGTTGAAACGAACAGCATTTATCTGAAATATAAAGATTTTGTAACAATAAATACTGTTCAAAAGTTTGGGGTCAGTAAGACTTTTTTTTTTTGAAAAATTAAAGAAATTAATACTTTTATTCAGCAAGGATGCATTAAATTGATCAAAAGTGACAGTAAAGACATTTATACTGTTAGAAACAATTTCTACTTCATATACATTTCTATTCATCAAAGAATCCAAAAAAATTTTTTTTCAACATTGACAATAATAAATGTTTTTTGAGCAACAAATCAGTATATTATAATGATTTCTGAATGATCATGTGACACTGAAGACTGGAGTAATGATGCTGAAAATTCAGCTTTGATCACAGCAAAAAATTACATTTTTAATATGTATTCAAATAGAAAACAGTTATGGTAATAATATTTCACAATAATACTGTTTTTACTGTATATTTGATCAAACAAATGCAGCTTTGATAAGCAGAAGAGACTTATGTCAAAAAACATTAAAAAAACCTTGTTTCCAAACAACTTTGTGTGTGTTTATATATTTCATATGATATTTTTATGACTTTTGCAATGTACTGTTTTGAACCAATATAATGAACATAGTCAGGTAGGTTACCATGAGATATGATCAGAGCATGGTCCCTTTTTAGGTGTTTTTTAAGCTGAGTCACTATTACCATTACCCTTCTCCATAAAAGCTGGCATGGCAGTTCTACTTCTGACACTGGAAATGTTCCTGTGCATATCGGGCACTGGGCTTCAAGTTCCTACACATTAAAGACAAAAATGTATGCAGGGGAAATTTTGTAAAATAGGAATTGACAATGTTCGCTCTAGCTTTTGCTTGTGTACCTACTGAGGGTGATTGCAACATTGGATGACGTTGAATGAGGTCTAAGGTTTTGCCTTGAAGATGTTGGCTCCTCTATCAACACCAAATCTTCTTCCTGCAAACATAAAAGAAAAATGTGATGTTCTACTGATAGAATTCTAGGCTGTTGTGAGTACTCACAAATAAAAACACCCCTTACAAGTCAGGGGCATATTGAAATGTGGAAGTTAGTTAATTAAAAGGTCTTCAAAGCAAAGTCTCTGCAAGGCTACAGTGGTACTGGCTGACAAGTCCTGATTATCAGTCGTTACTAGTGAAGTAATTCAAGTAAGTAATACTATTGAAGTATTTGCAATTGTCAGTGCACAGGTCTTAAAGATAGTACAAAACAAACCTGTTATTAAAATGCACAATACACAGTCTTGCAGACTAGGGTGAAGTCAGAATGTACAGACATCGGTCCCAAATCGTTGTATTTTCGAAAACTTTGAATGGCAAACTGTACGTGGCGCGGCATGATTTTGAACAGCTATTGGGTGCCGAGAATAGACTTGAGTGTGCATACGGTCATAATTTATGAATCATAACCCGCCAAATAGGCTAGTGATTTGATGTACATTACCCACCTGACTTCACTGGAGCTATAATAATCTATAATCTCTGAAAATATTGGCCTGACGCTTTACTATAGGGGGCTCTGTCAGCTAGCTATTCAGACGGACTTAGCTAACGTTACGTGTTTAGATGGGAGAGCATGAGAAGAGAGAATAATTAAGTTCACTTGTCACTGAGTTTAAGATGTTAAATTAGTTGTTAAATTAGTAATCTTACCCAGTAAACGACCTGTTGCTCGCCATGATCCGACCTCGCTCGCTCTTCTGTCAGACTGGCGGCGGCAGTGGCGGGGATTCCGTGGAAACGTAGTGGGCGTGGTCGACCTGTGACTTCAATCGAGAGTGACCAATAGAAAAAGGCCTTTCATCCTGGTGGATAGACACCGCCCACTGAGACACAGCTTCACTCGCAAGCAAAACTTTTCAACTCGCAAAAAAAGACGGCAGAAAAGAGAGCAACATTTGTGGTTTCGCCATGAAAAGTGTTTGAATCGCACAAAGAAAAATAGGATTTTTCAAAGATTTACACGCACTGCAATTTTTTTTTTTTAATTTCTTTATTTTTGAGCCTTAAGAAGAATTTTTTTGCAAACTTTTATTTTTTAATTACAAAATAATTAGTTTTGCTCTCAAACACAGTATGTTTGATTGAATAAAAAAGACACAAAAGAAACTCCATATATATACAGTATATACACACACACATACACACACACACACATACATGTATAATTGAATGTAAATATATCATTTAATTATATTTTCATGATTTAAATAGGCTAAATAAAAAATTAAAGAAGTGGTATTTTCTAAGTACAATTAAGTGTATTTTATAATGTCAAAATGTTTTTTTTTTTTTTTTTTTTAAATCAAATATGATCTGGACAGGTTCTTGAGTTTAAATCAATGCTATGAATGATTAGCTCATAAATGTGACCCTGGACCACAAAACCAGTCTTAAGTCGCTGGGGTATATTTGTAGCAATAGCCAAAAATACATTATATGGGTCAAAATTATTGATTTTTCTTTTATGCCAAAAATCATTTAGATATTAAGTAAAGATCATGTTCCATGAAGATATTTTGTAAATTTCCCACCATAAATATATCAAAACTTGATTTTTGATTAGTTATATGCATTGCTAAGAACTTCATTTGGACAACTTTAACGGCGATTTTCTCAGTATTTTGATTTTTTTGCACCCTCAGATTCCAGATTTTCAAATAGTTGTATCTCAGCCAAATATTGTCCGATCCTAACAAACCATACATCAATGGAAAGCTTATTTATTCAGCTTTCATATGATGTATAAATCTCAATTTCGAAAAATTGACACTTAAGACTGGTTTTGTGGTCCAGGGTCACAAATATGAATTAAGTGTATGGTAGTTTGTGATGTTGTAGATAAAAAAAAATTTGATATCATGAACCACAAAAAATTTGTAATATTTTTTTGTACTTTTTTCATTTTACTCAGCAGCACACGTACTTAGTGTATTACTGTAATTGCATTTTTTAATATATTTTTAAGGTGGACTGAGGGTCGATTCAAACTCATTTTCTGTTGAAATCAACAATCTACCAGAAAAGCTGCCAATAAACCATAATTTGCATTTGAGCTCGGAACATTTCTTTAATTTGCCCCATTTATGTGTTCAATCTCGTCTGAGCCTCTTTCAGACTCATCAAACTTGCAGGTTCTCCATGGTAACCTCCACACACGCGTCTGACTTGAGCGGTGGAGTAAACACAGCCAGTAAGAACAGACGGGGTTGTTAAGGTTCACCCCAGACTGTGCAAAGGCCTCTGTCATTTTAATTAGACTACAGCCTCCTGCTAATATCACTCAATGACATTATTAGCAGATTAAACATCATCCACTGCAGGCAATTACACAACACTCTCCATCAATTAGGAGCACAGTCAACAAAGAGCTCCTCAACAACCCCTCACCGTCTCAAGATACACTGTTTGGCTTCCAGAAATTGATCATTACCAATCGAACATTAACTTGACAGACTACAGGAGAAGCACTGTTTGCCATGAAACGCTCTCAGGCTGTGTCTATACTGAAGCTTTTAAACGGGCAATATAGGCCCGGTTTCACAGACAGGGCTTAGACTAAACCAGGATTAGGCCATAGTTCAATTAGGACATTTAAGTAATTTTTTATAAATGTTTTATAAATGTTTCTTTCAGTTGAAACTGCTCAGACTTACATTTTAGTCTAGGACTAGGCTTAAGCCTTGTCTGTGAAACCAGGGGATAATGTAGTGTTAAATAATCTAAACCAAATATTTAATGATTGATTGCATCCTGCATAGACGTATATTTCTCACTTAGTTCTGGTTTATGAATTTGATTGGTTGACGTTGATTCTAACATCATAAACAAAGACCTGGTGAAAACTTGTGTTTTTTTTCACTCCAACTAGGGTTTCTCTCTCCAGCAAATGGGAAAATAAAAAATCTGGAGTGGATCTGCAATGGAGTGATCGCCATATGCATTGAGCGTAATGTGTTTCAGAGCGGATTTTAAGATGTGTGTTCCTCTGTGACTAACATGGGAAATATTGGGGCTTTTTCAACTATAGGCGCTTTTGGACTAAAAACTAAAAAAACTCTTAAAAACTCTCTTATTTATTTCTGCACAATAATGTTCAGAAATGTATGTACATATATATTTGCTTTCTCTCAAGTAAAGACAATTTGCACCAGTGTAATTTCTACCACATCTCAAATTATGTATTGTATTGGGTTTAATAGCATTGGGTGATGGAAATGAAGGCAGTGAAAACTATTATTATTATTATTATTATTATTATTGAATAATTGACTGATTTCTTTATCAGGCCAGGGCTTAATTTCTTCCAAATTACATTTCGTCCCAAAAAAAAAAAAAAAAAAAGATTTTTCACAAAGACAAATGAAGTCGACAATATCCCCCAAACTCTCATGTAATTTGTGTCATAATTAGTGTTATTTTAGTATTATTTATATACTATTATATAATTAATATTAATATAATTAATTATATTTTACATTATAATATTATAGTATTTATTAATATTTTATTTACATATAAGTAGAAATATAAATATATTAAATATATTTATTTAATTATAAATATAAATTCAGTTAGTTGCCAAGACATTTCTAATTTATAAGTTTTTCCATCTAATATTCATATTGTATTTAATTTTAGTTTTATTTTAGTTTTAGTTAATAACAACATTGGTCATAATGAATGAGTATTTTTTAATAAATTAAATAAAATTATAATGTAAATAAGTACATTTTATTCATACATCTCTATCTATCTATCTATCTATCTATCTATCTATCTATGTATCTATCTATCTATCTATCTATCTATCTACATACACAACTCACAAGCTTACAAAATTTCATGTATACAACATGTCTGATATCCTCTGACACAATTAAACACAATTAAATAATATTTACACACCTTTTGCAAAATTTGATCAAATTACAGCGTGTTTGGAAAAGGCACAACAACATATTCTGCTCGCAAGTGATATTAACCAAATGCAGCATGTCATCTTTCCTCTCTCTCTTCAAGCGTATGCTATTTAAGGGCTAGTCCACCTGCCATGGGACACACCTGTATCTCACTGGGAGAGTTTTATAGGACAGGTCCTTCGAGAACAGCCTTATTCTTCTGGCTGTAATCACTGAGCGGGAGGAAGAGGCCAGTCATAAAAGTAAACGAGCACAGATCGGGGTCTGCGGGGAACCATAGCTTAATTACAAAACACTGGCATCTGACATCATCTCTACAACTCTGACCCAGACAGATGTGACCCTGTTTTCAACGTTGTTATTTTTTTAGCCACCGATTAACACGAGACCTTCGTTTGCTGAGTACGCCAGCGGTAAATGTCCAGAAAGTGACGTCCGAAGCCTTTAAAGCCTCTAACAAACAAGGCAGCTCTGGAGAGCACCTAACATAAAGAGGTTGTAACGCCTCTAATGAGAGCAAGGAAAGCTTGATTAACTGCCAGTGCTGAATGCGATGGGTCGTTAAGGTTGGTTTTAATGAAGCTCTCCTACTGTTGGAGGACTGACCGCAGTGAAAGTGTTTACGGATCCTAAAGAGGATTATTTTTAAGGTTTTTAAATTGGACTGGACAACAAGCTTATAATAACAATCTACGCCCTTCCACTACTGGGTTCTTGAGCGTAATGCTGCTGCTTCTCGAACACAACCTGACAGCCAGTATTTTTGTGTCCCTGCGGACCATGTGACTAGAGAGTTGCCTTGGTTACATGAGCTGTGTCTGAAAAACATATCTGCTTGAGATCTGCTTAGGAAAATAATTTAAAAAAAAAAAGGTTCTGGAAAATCGATTGAAAGGTAGGTATGAATTATTATTTAAGAGTTATGTAAGACTCTTTAGTACAGCAAACCGAACAAAAAGCAGTGCATAGAAGTGCACTTGGTGCTCCTGTCAACTATATGTATTTATATATAGGCGAGACTGGGGCACCTTTTACTCCAGAGAATATTTCTCAGGAATGTTTAATATTTAAAGGTCAGTTTTTGCATAGACACATACCTTATAGTCTTGACGGCAAAAAAGTTATTCAACATTTTCACCATTATTGCCCAGGAAAGAAAGGTATAATTAATCAACACACACTGACCTTTTGACAACTTGCAAATGAGCTCCAACAGCAGGACATGCAGTCATGCTACATGAAGCAAGTTGTCACAATTGCAACCTACTGTTTATTGATTTGAGAAAACACTTTTTTTTGTGAAATGCTAGAGAAATAAAGTTGGTTATTCACGGGTATTTCAGCATAAATTAAACAGTACAATAATTATGAAGCACAAAATAATATATGAAACAGGAAAAAATGCTAAGGGGTAAAGTAAAAAAAAAAACACCATCATTTTGGCAGCAGATTTGGTAATTAATAAATTGCTAAATCTTACAACAGTTAAAAGTTGTGTGAACACTTGCCCCACAAGACATTATTCATTATTCAGTAAAATATCATTTTATTGCATTAAAAAATAATTTAAAATAACAAATCAGGATTTACTAAAGACACGCAGTGAATCATGAAAAAGTGTGGACAGTCACTTTTGCAGCTGACCTTATTTCATATGCATTTGTAGCAGTTTCCCTTTCAAATGCAAAATTGATGGTGATCATTTTTTGCTCTTGATTAGCCTTGTTCATGATGGAAATTGTTTAATTTGCTCATTGTCAGTAGATCAACCACAAAACTTTCCACTCCCATCGGTACATTTATGAGAGTGCACTCTCATACTAATTTGCCCTGTTTAGAAAATCTGGCCCTTAGTTTTGAATATTTCTCGTAATTGATGACGTTTGCCTCATTGATTCTGTTACTTTCCTTTTTATTACTGTGAAGCTGCTTTGAAATGATCAGTAGGGAAGAGCGGGGCACAACCTAACACTTTTTGAGTTTCTCAGATGGTGTCCACATGGGGTTCACAGTATATATTTTTTTCCACACTTGTCTAGTACAAATATATGGTTTTGTTTCATAATTATAGTGTATAGTTTTATTATTGACCCCAGAAGAATGGAAGTGAAATGTGACAACATGCCCCATAGGTGGGGCACATTGTAACTTGACCATATGACAGCTTAAAATGTTACCCGATCTATTGAAAACAATATACAAGACAAACTAAAATATTTTGTCAATAAAATAAAACTATTAAATTTTTCAAATAAAGTAATAGCGTTTTTTTAGGAATCAAAAATGTTCTTACTATCCCTGATCGCAACACATAACTATACAGCATAGTTCAAAACAATGTGGGCAAATAGATGAAGAAACACATTCAGACATTCAGAAAACCACAACACTCCCCTCCCTTTACACATAGCTCTTACAGAACACAAGACAAACAGATGAGCCAAAATCTTGAAATAATCATTTCTTAACATTAAACAGACTCTCAGTCTTTATTCAACTGTTTCTAAAATTCATGACAGTGAATCCAATCTAAACTGCTAATATTGTATATTCAAATAATAGCAGATTTGTTTCACTTTAAACTAACACTAAAAACTGAGATGAAAAATTGACCAGCTAGAAATGTACTTTTGCTATGGTTAAATAATTGTTCAGCGATGTCTTCAAAAGACTTTTGAATTTTGGCACATTTATTCTCTGTATAGTGTTGATATGGCAACTAGTGAATACCATAAATTTTGTTATGCTAGCATGTGTGGAAAAATTTAAACCACTGTATTACAACTAACCCTGCGTTAGTTTGCACCCCTTTTAACACTTGACCACTTGTGAACTTAATAATAATGCATGTTCAAAGGAACACACTTACAATTTTTAAAACAGTGTTGTACAGAGCTTTATTTACACTTTTTTTAAATTTTATTTTTCATTTTTCATTACTTTGCACTTCAAAATACATGTCTAAATATACAGTATGTTTACAGTCACTGCCCTTGCTGTCCAGAATAAAAGAGAACATCCCAATCGAGCAAAGGGATTTGTGGAAACTGTGGTTCCTAATCATTGTGATCCAACATTTGCCTCGCATTTCAGCATGAAAAGACAAACATTTCAGGTGAAGGATAATCCACTTCTTACCACCGAGACTGTGTTATGATCCATATGACCTTATTATTTTTATTGTGAGTATTAGGCTTATCATTATTGCTGATTATTGTTGTTGTGCTCTGATATTGTCTCTTTTAATACCGGTGGTTCATATACATGTTGCTGCTGATTGGGCTGACATTTTTGACACACCCACCAAACAAGTTGTGGCCTAATGGATAGAGAGTTGGACTTGTAATCCGAAGGCCGTGGGTTCGAGTCTCAGGTCTGGCAGGGATTGTAGGTGGGGGGAGTGAATAACCAGCGCTCTCTCCACCCTCAATACCACGACTGAAGTGAGACCCTTGAGCAAGGCACCGAACCCCCAACTGCTCCCCGGGCGCCGCAGCATTGGCTGCCCACTGCTCTGAGTGTACGTTCACTACTGTGTGCGTGCACTTGGATGGGTTAAATGCAGAGGACAAATTCTGAGTATGGGTCACCATACTTGGCCACACACCACTTCCCCTTCCCCTTTCCCTATATATTCTCTGCCAATTTTCCAGCCCAATGCTACAGTCTTTAAAGACAAGAAGATCAGGACCAAAGACACAGATCTGAAACAGCTAACCTTGTAGAATTATACTGGATGGAGAAATTTAGCTTGTTATTTCTGAAAGGAAATGTGTCATTTAAGGGGGAAGGCCATATGATGAGCAAAACAGCCAGGCTGACAGTGGGGGATTCTGGGAAGTGTGCCCTCCCATGACAGCAAAGCCATATAGGTCATGGCGAAACACCATCACCCCTGACAACCCCTACAGGAAACAGAGTAGAAACATCCTTCCACATTCACTCGCTCTCTCTGACTCACATTCTCGAACATATTCTCGTGCCTTAGACAACTTTTTACACGACAAACTCTTTGGTCTCTTTGTGTCATTCTGGTGCTCAAAGACTGTCGCCGTTTATTCTTAGATACTAGCTGTTCCTTTCTTAGCCCACACGATTTCAGCGAACGAAATCAACTGGAATGACACACACACACACACACACACACTTACCTGCCAGACGAGGGCCTCCATGTGGTCGGTAGAGTTCGAGAGCCAGATGCTGAGCACTAGTGTGTGGGAGGATGAAGTGAGGACACTAGCGATGACGGCATCCCTCATGGAGAACGGCAGCATGGTGTACACCACAAACACAATAAACAGGAAAAACGACACCTGCAAACAGAGTTAACGGTGCATTAGACTGCCATTTAACAACTACAGCTCACAAACACAGGACAGAGATCAGATCAGGATAAACACTGAAATACACTACATGACTTTCGCCCCGATTTTTGTCCTGATTTACAGGTTAATCAAGTCAACGCTAGTTGCTGGTCAAAATCAGTCTGCAGATTTGAGTTGACAGATTTCACAGAAAATCACATAGTGTATGATGGCCACAGACTCTAATTTTTAGCATCCGGCTATGATTCCATCCAGTTGGAGGATATTTTGAGCCATTTTTACAATGCATATTGCTTACATTTGTATTGTGTCTCATAGCACTAAGGTGTGTTTTTCTGTGTGAGTTTGTTGTGTTTCGGAAAGACTTGAAACCTGGTAATGTGTGATCCTCAGTTGTTTAGTGTATGATGCCCAGTTGTAATATTTACAAAGTCAGCCTAGTGTATGATGCCTAGTGTTTTAAAATCTATTCATAAGTATGCAGATGCATATATAAAACAACGCAATTAGACATTACACAGTATATAAATCAATCTCTCCATCTATGCTTAGATCATCATTCTGAATCCAATCTGGACATAGTCTAAGCGCAATTTTCTCAGCTTTTTGTTCAAAATGATCTTTATTTTTAATGCAACTTATTCACACTCAAGTGTTAATAAAAAGAATGCATGAAGCTAGAATTCTTTTTTCTTTTCTTGACATACTGCATGTTCAGATATTCATACAACAAAATATTCTGGGGAACATTACATTTTTGTGAAAATGATCAACTGCTGGCAGTGGCTGGCAAAGCCAAAGTTCTGGCATGAAACTCTAGATGGCGCAGTACGATAGGTCAAACTCAATCTGACATGACATCATTATCACATGGCGCAGCTGATTGGTTCTTTTGTATCAGCAGCCAACGAGCTTGCTGCTCAACATTCAAATACTTGGCTAGTGCTTGCTGTACTTCATAAACCATCCACCTCCCCAGCTCCACCTGTATAGATCTGCTATGGGGTGATTCATGTATGCTATATGGGGTTATTTCATATATGTTTTATGTGCAGCAGCAGTATTTCTTACATGCTCACAGCAGCATGTTTTAGATGTATTGACAGTAGCAGGTCTTGATACTTGCTCTGCTGCAGCAGCAGCAGCGTAGCAGATCTATTCCGCCAAGACTAAACACATTAACACTGTCATGTACATTACCATGCCAGTCCCTCCAAGAGTTGTCATGACAGAATTTTCTTTAAAAAATGCTAGCAGGGAAAGACTTAGGTCAAAAAGTAATTACAAACGTTTCACAAAATACACACACTCATCTCTGCACCAATAAATGTTTTACTTTTTACTGTGCAACACATTTATTGTACGTCTTGCATGATTTGGAAGGGTCATGAAACACTAAAACGACATAGTTATGTTTAATTGCAGTAGAAAGTTGTAGATTTAGGGATTTTTTGGCTATTTGTGTCTTTGAAATTAGCTTAATTTAACACTGAGTCACCACATGACCTTTTCATCATGATTCAAGAAAAGCGCATCAAAAAGTGAGCTGATACCATGATGAAACACGGGTCGTGAGTGTTTGTTTGTTTGCCTTCGCCTACAAATCTGAGAGAGTGACAGGCTCTCAATCAAGGCTGACAATTTGATATGTTTGTGCACAAAGGCCTTTATTACAGGAGAGTTTCACAATTCATGCTGAGGTGGACTGGAGCTCATTCTGACACTGACACTGTCTCACAAATGCCAACCATCCTTAACCAATCAACCACTTATATTTATCAACATCAATAATGGACTTCAAAATGCAAAATCACCTGTGTATATTTGTGTAATGTATTTTGGGCTTACATATTATGTGTATAATACATTTGTGCTCTGGCTCAACTGTCCAATATACAGGTGCATCTCAATAAATTAGAATGTCGTGGAAAAGTTCATTTATTTCAGTAATTCAACTCAAATTGTGAAACTCGTGTATTAAATAAATTCAATGCACACAGACTGAAGTAGTTTAAGTCTTTGGTTCTTTTAATTGTGATGATTTAGGCTCACATTTAACAAAAACCCACCAATTCACTCTCTCAACAAATTAGAATATGGTGACATGCCAATCAGCTAATCAACTCAAAACACCTGCAAAGGTTTCCTGAGCCTTCAAAATGGTCTCTCAGTTTGGTTCACTAGGCTACACAATCATGGGGAAGACTGCTGATCTGACAGTTGTCCAGAAGACAATCATTGACACCCTTCACAAGGAGGGTGAGCCACAAACATTCATTGCCAAAGAAGCTGGCTGTTCACAAAAATGTTGTATCAATCCATGTTAACAGAAAGTTGAGTGGAAAGAAAAAGTGTGGAAGAAAAAGATGCATAGCCAACCGAGAGAACCGCAGCCTTATGAGGATTGTCAAGCAAAATTGATTCAAGAATTTGGGTGAACTTCACAAAGAATGGACTGAGGCTTCACAAGGAATGGACTGAGGCATCAAGAGCCAGCACACACAGACCTGTCAAGGAATTTGGCTACAGTTGTCATATTCCTCTTGTTAAGCCTCCTGAACCACAGACAACCACAGAAAACAGTCAGAGGCATCTTACCTGGGCTAAGGAGAAGAAGAACTGGACTGCTGCCCAGTGGTCCAAAGTAATCTTTTCAGATTAAAGCAAGTTTTGTATTTCATTTGGAAACCAAGGTCCAGAGTCTGGAGGAAGGGTGGAGAAGCTCATAGCCCAAGTTGCATGAAGTCCAGTGTTAAGTTTCCACAGTCGTGATGATTTGGGGTGCAATGTCATTGTGTTGTTTGAAAACCAACATCACTGCACCCGTTTACCAAGAAATTTTGGAGCACTTCATGCTTCCTTCTGCTGACCAGCTTTTTAAAGATGCTGATCTAATTTTCCAGTAAGATTTGGCACCTCCCCACACTGCCAAAAGCACCAAAAGTTGGTTAAATGACCATGGTGTTGGTGTGCTTGACTGGCCAGCAAACTCGCCAGACCTAAACCCCATAGAGAATCTATGGGGTATTGTCAAGAGGAAAATGAGAAACAAGAGACCAAAAAATGCAGATGAGCTGAAGGCCACTGTCAAAGAAACCTGGGCTTCCATACCACCTTAGCAATGCCACAAACTGATCACCTCCATGCCACGCCATATTGAGGCAGTAATTAAAGCAAAAGGAGCCCCTACCAAGTATTGAGTGCATATACAGTAAATGAACATACTTTCCAGAAGGCCAAAAATTCACTAAAAATGTTTTTTTTTTTTATTGGTCTTATGAAGTATTCTAATTTGTTGAGATGTGAATTGGTGGGTTTTTGTTAAATGTGAGCCTAAATCATCACAATTAAAAGAACCAAAGACTTAAACTACTTCAGTCTGTGTGCACTTAATTTATTTAATACATGAGTTTCACAATTTGAGTTGAATTACTGAAATAAATGAACTTTTCCACGACATTCTAATTTATTGAGATGCACCTGTAGTATGAATTTTTAAAAAGATTTTTATATAATAACTTTTTCAGCCTGCAACCTGTCGTAACAACCTGTTTACAAAACCAATCTTGCTGCACAAAATGTGCTGCTCAAACTGTTCATACTCAAATGATCAGGGACACTGTTAAAAATAAACTTCAGCCACTTTTTCCTAACACTGGGATCCTTCAGAATCATATAAAGAGAGGCTGGAGATACACGCAGCCAGAAGCAGCACAAGGTTCAGCAAACTTTCCCCACATTTTACTCTTATCACTGATTTATGTAATGTTTAGGAAAAATATTATTTTCATCTTGTTACCTCAGGTTTTTGATCATCCAATAGCCCTCATTGACATAACAAATGTGGGCACTCCTGAGCTGATGCATTCATCATCAGAAAGTTACGTAAATTCAGTTTAGTAAATGCCCTTTTTTGACCGGAAAAATAGATAAGTTCTGTAAGTTTCGGTGCCCATCAAGCTATTTTATCTCAAAAGATCAAGGCATTTGTTTGAAATTTGATTTGCAGCTTTTACAAGAGGTGTAGCATACTCTGCTAAATTGAATGAAGTTGAAAGGAAAATGTATATAAAGAAAATACTGTATAAAAAGAAATATGGGACACATGCTAATTAATAGTTTTAATTAATTAATAGTTATTAAGGTTGTTTAGGTATTGATTAGGATTAAGCGATCTAGAATATGGTCATGCAGAATATGTGCTTTATAAGTACTAATAAACAGCCACCATGGTAGTAATATGCATGCTAATGGAATTGGTTCTTAAAATGAAGTGTTACCATTATATTATTGTTACTTTTAAGACTTCTGAAATAACATCTGCTATCATTGGCTAACATGTTAGCCAACGTTAACATAATACGTGTTAATAAGTGTTAAGTGTTAACATAATTCATACTGACATTTATCACAATAGCAAAGCTGCTAAATACCGAATGGATATTAATATGCAGGAACATTGCTAAGGGGGGAAGCAATAAATTGTACAAGAGGGCCAGAAAGCCTAGTGATGCCATTGCCAACATCTACATATTATAGGGATAGTTCACTCTATCTTTCTTCAGTTTCTTTCTTCTATTGAACACAAAAGAAGAATTTGGTTGTTGACAATAGCCATTGACTTCCATAGTATTTATTTTGTGTTCAACAGCTGAGAGAAACTCATACAGGTTTGGAATGTCATGAGGATGAGTAAAAATGACAGATTTTTATTTTTTTTCAGCTGAACTATCCCTTTAATATGTAAATGAGGGCAGTATTATGTTGATGAGATCATGGTTGTGACATCATGATGACCTGTTTTTGTAGCTTAGTTTGCAATAATAAAGTTCTGCACTGCCAACACTCATATATTTCAAAAGAAAGAACTGTTTTGCACAATATGTCCCCTTTAAATGATCTGTAGTCTTTTAGTTAGTGCCAAACTGCAGGTTTCATCAGGTTTTTAACGCTTCAACGATGTAATACGCTCATAAATATTCCAAAACTTATGTTTCTTTTTTTTTTTACACAGAGTGCTGTTTTTTTGTGTGTGTGTGAGCGAGGGCTCAATATAGCACTGGAGGAATGGCAGATAGGGCACTGGACGGCAGCAAAGCCTAATGGATTTCTGGCTCGGTCACCCTCACAGACCACACACACACATACTGCCAAAAAAACAGATTGCAGGGCAGTGATTTTTCCAGACGAAACATGTCTTGAGCCTTATCGATCGTCATTTCCACACTGTCCTTCACAGAGGAGGATCAGAGAAACCGTCAGGAATGGTTACATTTGGCTTGTGAAGGAGAGAGAATCCCCTAGCAGACTCCGGGCTGAGGGGCGTCTCGCACTTTCACCTCGGACTGGACAGATAGTTTGTGTTTTCGCTAAAGTTTTCAAGTGTCCGAGTTCAGCCTCAAGAATTGGCAAGGTTAAATGCGTAATCTCTCCAATGAACTGATTGCTTGCCAGTTCTATGCCTGCTTAAAGTTCTGGTCTATCTGCTAGCAGGATTAAGACTGGCAGCTCAATTCAGTGGTCTTATTCTACATCAGACCAGGTTATACAGCACTCAATCCCAAATATTCCCTCTATGTCCGGCCTCTGGCTCCCAGTACATGTATGGCAACTAGAGTGATGAAAAAAATCAAGCATGATACAGCATTAAACTGATAGATCAAGTGAAAATATAAACAGTTAAATTAAAATTGAATGGAGAAATAAACACTGTAAACAACAAATATTCAAATAAACATGGATATATTTCTTATTCATTCAACGTTATAGCACTTTGTAACAAAGTTTTCAAAATTTTCAAAACTTATTTCCAAATTTAGATTGGAGTTTTTTTCAGTGTGCCAGATTTTCAGTGTGGACTGTGTCTTTCCATATGGCTCTTTTTCTACTAGCCAGCCTTTGCGATCATGACTTGTTGGGCTGAGAACAAATAGTCACAGCTGGTTTGAGCTCTGTGAAACTCTCAGATCTCATTTGGAGCGGTTTGCCGGTATTAATCAGGTTTGAATTATCACAGGCATGCAGTAGCTGCCAATGAGGTTTTGACTGTACGTCACATATTTCTCACCTGCACTAGATGGAAAAAATGCTCAGTTGCCCAACTCAAAGCCAGGAATCCAAATATCATTAATTCAATCTGATGATATTTTAAAATATTAACAAGTCTAATTATAATTTAGCTCATTATTAATGTGTCCCTGTAGAGAATCTGATTATTTGAGTTGATAAAAGATTTTATAATCATCTGGTGTGTCCAAATCTTTAAATACATTTTTCGCTGAACTATTCCTGGACTGAGATTATTATAGTTAACTAAAACCATAAAAAACATTTGTTATTTAGAATAAAATAAAATATAAAAATAATAACATTAAAAAAAAAAAAAAAAAATATATATATATATATATATATATATATCAACATATCATTTCAAGTTTTCATCAGGATGTTATAGCTATATTGATCTGGAATATTGCGTTCAGATATTATTGCTATAAAACCATTACATAAAATTAGATTGTAACATATGTAAAGCATATTCTTCAAGAGTTGCTGAGGCAACAGATGGTAGTAAATAAATAAGACACACTTAACAGGTTTGCTTTATCATAGTGAATAAGATTATGTGGTCTACTGGGATCTTAATGTCTGGTAAACCAGCCTGCACTGCTTTTGTATTAGGAAAGCAAATGGAAATGGAACAATCTGATAATCTAAAAGCCTTCCATTAAAAGAATAATGATGGAACATATAATAAGTAGTGTTGTTATCACATGCAGTCCAATCACACTTACGGATCTCAGGAAAAACTCAAAGAAACGGGGTGAATTGAGGATAATTAGCACACAACACTTAAATTATTAAACAACTGGTGTGACAGAGAACAGCAAATTTACATAATGGCATAAAACTGCAAATCTGAGGTATCAGTGGCAGTAGTGACATTCTGAGACATACTACTGATACACTATAACAACATACCAAACTTATTCACATTATTTCATACATATAACTGAATACATTAAAGATGTTTAGCTTAAAATGCAATAAATAAATAAATAAAAATGAAATATTATTAATATTATTTCAAGTGCTTTGATTTAGGCCAAACTTTCATTCATCACCCCTGTGTTTTACTTATAATAACTAATTATGAATTTTACCTAAATTTAGCATTTTATACACTCTCAGAAAAAGTACAAAGCTGTCAATGATGTGGTATCCTAAGGTGCAAAAGCTAAAATTTTTTTTTAATCTTATTAGTACGTTAAAGGAACCAATATTAGTAAAGTTACATATAGTGTAATAATAAAGGTACATATTAGTACTTTAAAAGAACATTTTAGTATGTTTTGAAAGGTATCCTTTGATTTTTCTGTCATTACATGCTTCAAACAGAGGTAAGTTTCTCTCATAGTCTTTATGTCCATTTCATAATATTTCCATGTATTATATTTGCCTTATAATCTCTCTCTGTTGTGGGAAAAAATCACAATGATCACTTTACAAAATAAAATACTGTTCTTAACACAAAGTACAAAAATAGTGAAACATTGTGATAATTTCTAGCCAATATTACCCAATAATGGTCATTAAGAACATCTGAACATTTTAAGGTAATTAAATGACCTTCTATAATATATATATATATATATACATACTGTATATATATAAAAATTCAATTATAATGAATTTTATTTGTGTAATTTACAGCGTTACAACCCAAATTTACTACCAGAATTAACCTTAATGCATTAACTGCATTCATTCCTGACTGACAGCAGTGGCAGCTGGTGCTTTTCAAATGTGGGGATGCACAGATGCCACCTATCAATGACAAAATGTGTATTTTTTATCATAGTGACTGCATTGCTGCTGAAAGCGGCCTCCCACTTCTCACTACATGTTTCCTGCACCATCTTAGAACAATCGCCATTGATTTACAGATTTCACTCTGCCAGCTTATCTGAAACAACACAAGAAGGCATTTTCCTTTCGCAATCCTTCTTAAAAAGTATTAAAAAAAGTGACTAAAAATCTATTTTTCACCTGCCTGCCTCCTTCACTCTCTCATCAGTTCATTAGTTCCCCATCATTCTTTCACATCCTTCATAAGGCATTCAAGCGGCACCTCTGGCAACACCAAATTGTGGGAAACGTGGGTACGTGAGACTGTGTGTTTTCGGGGGGCTGTCTTTTTTTCTGATTTGCCCTCAGGCTGATTGGCATAAGGTGAGTACGGCTGCCTTTTGTTTCTCTGCTGACTCTGAGCTCAATTATGTTCTCTCTCCTGTACACATACAAAGGCTGCTGGCTTTTCACGGGCGTCTCTAATGGAGAACTACTGCTGTGGGTTAATGAAGCCTGCATTACAGACTTCTGTGAGGAATAGTGAGGGCTTTTCATCTGCAGTAGTACCTCAACCCATGCTGGTGACTCTATAGTTCGGGACTCTACAGTTTTTCCTTGTAAGCGCTGCAAAGCGACTCCAAGTATATAGCTATTAGAGCTCAAGCAATGTGGCCGTGTAGCTTGTTGCACCTCAAAGAGCATAACCAGAGAGAAAACTGTACTAAGAGCACACTGTGTAGCTTAAAAGGCTAGAGTAAAAGCAGGAAATTAAATAGGGCATAGCCTAATAGAGCTCTTTAAGTCTTCAACTAGTGTAGACACAGCTACTGTGCCATTCACTTCCGCTAATAAGCACACATATGCTACTTCAAGACACATCCAGAAACTCTTTGCTAATTAGTACTTTGCTGCAGTACTCTGAGTGCTAATTAGGTGGTAGCTTATTCAGATCGCTTGAACCCGACTAGTTCTTCCCGTCATATGCAAAGCCTTATTAGCAGGCTTCTCTGAATTTCCTGCATCAGACGTCTGGTTCCCTCTAGAGCTAAACCTTCAGTCACAGCACATGAGCTCAGACTGCACTAAGCGTAGGGAGTAATTTATATGACAGAGCCCTGATAAAAAGACAGGCGTAGCTGTTCACCATCATATGAGGCATTTTGTAGCTTTTTAAATTAGGTTGAACAGTTTCACCAGTTGACACTGTTTAGCATGGCTGCAGTGGTCCACAGTCTACACCAGCACCAAAAAAAAAAAAAAAACACGAACCAGCCTGAAGCAGAAAAAGATTCAAGGTTAAGCTGGTTAGTGTGGGCCAGTATCATGATTTTCTATACATGAACTGAATTGTGGCTGACCTAAATGTGGATCAATACATAACAGAGTTAAAGGTAATTTACTTCCTTTAGTCCCATGCCTTTAGATTAAGCCATCCAGAAAACAAAAACAATACAAAAGCAATAAAACACAACATAGAGCAAAGCAAAGCAGAGCAAAAAACTAAACAAAATGATACAAAAGCAATAAAACACAATGCAAAACAGAGCACAAAAAAACAAAAACAAAACAATACAAAAGCAATGAAAACGCAATGCAAAGCAGGGCAAGGAAAAATAGAGCAAAAAACAATGCAAAACAAAAAAAGCAATAAAACAATGAAAATGAAACAATGCAAAGCAAAACAGACAAAAAACAAAAAAGCAATGAAACAATGCAATACAAAGCAAAACAGAGCAAAAAAAAAAATGAAACAAAAGCAATGAAATAATTCAAAGCAAAGCAAGGCAAGGCAAAATAGAGCAAAAAACAATGCAAAACAAAAAAGCAATAAAACAATGCAATGCAAAGCGAAACAGATAAAAAAAACAAAAGCAATGAAACAACGCAATGCAAAGCAAGGCAAAATACAGCAAAAAACACTACACAAAGCAAAACAATACAAATACAACGCAATACAACAATGCAAAGCAAAGCAAAACAGAGCAAAAAAACGAAACAAAACAAAAGCAATAAAACACAATGCAAAGCAAAACAGTGCAAAAATGAAACAAAACAAAAGCAATGAAACAACGCAAAGCAAAGCAAAACAGAGCAAAAAAACTAAACTAAACAAAAACAATGAAACAACGCAAAACAGCAAAAGCAAAACAAAAGCAGTAAAACACAATGCAAAGCAAAGCAAAATAGAGCAAAAAACAAAACAAAACAACAAAAGCAATGAAACAATGCAAAGCAAGGCAAAATAAAGCAAAATGCAAAAAAACAAACAAACAAAAAAAAAACAAAGAAACAATGCAAAGCAAAATAGCAAACAATAGAAAAAAGCAAAACAGATCAGAATAAAAAAAGCAAAGCAAAGCAGAACAGAACAGAAAAAAAGCACAAATCAAAAGCAAAGAAAGCAAACAAAAACAAAACAAAACATAACAGAGCAAAAGAAAAACAAAGCAAAACAGAACAAAAAATACAAGTAAAGCAAAACAAAACAAAAAACCAGCAAGCAAAACAAAACCAGATCAAATGAAAGCAAAGCAAAGAAAAAAAAAACTGATATTGAGGAAGGACAATCAAATAATGCAACTACAACATTGGGCCACTCATTAATATAGTATTCATAACCTCACTTCTGCTGGTGACATCTCTCCAGGATAGTGAGCATATTTATGACTAACTGTTTCAGATGTAGGTGCCATAGATGTCATGTAGGTGCCACCTAACTTATACTGAAGTAGTTTCTAGTGAAATGTTGCTGCCCTTTGATCTAGAGCCAATTTGTGTTGTATATGCATATCTCTTCATTTCCAGATCACTGAGCCCATCTGAGTTATTAAGTTATTAAGTCATGTCGAGCAAACAGCCTGGATGACTCACGGGCGAGCTACATTTACTCGTGCACGGAACAGCCGATCTCTCCTCCTACAGCCAGCGTAATATCATAACTCAAGAGCTGTTTATAAAAAAAGCGCAGATGTTTTGCCATCTTGCTGAGTGGTGGCTGGGCTGATTGCACCTCCTCCTCGCAGAGCGGGAAGAAGAAAAAACAAAGTGCGTGAACAAGCCAAGCAAGTCGGTTTAATACCTGATTCGTTTTATGGATGCAGAGGCGGACAGAAATAGCGCCAATTGTCATAATTACTCTAAGACATGCATTTATGTTGAGACTGTGTCACAGTCATTAGCCAGAATCATGTGTTAAGCGGAGTTCAATGAACTAATGAATGATTCAGTGCGCAGAACAGCTCGCACACTAAAATTCATGAATTACTGTGCAAATGACTGGAGGAAAATGACACTGCATTAGTGAATATCTGCATGATTGTGCAGCGCTTTCATTGCGTCCGCTAGCGCTTTCCATCCGAGTAATTTACTCGCATATCTACATATATAAATCACACTGACGCAAGTCGTGTTTTATGCATGCCGAATACTTAATTCCGAGCACTTCAGTATGATAAAAAGGTACATTAAAAAGTGATAGCCGTAGAGGTCGATGGCGGTCACCAAAGAACAATTGTGCAGAAATGGAGAGCGTGAAAGTGCTGTCACTCAAGTCTCACCTGGTCCCATGGACAGATGATCCCACCGAAGAACATGAAGAGGTAACCCATGGCAACCAGACAGCCCCAGATGAGCAGGGAGAAAAGGCGGAGAAGCTTTTTGAAGACCGACTCAATGCAGACGAGGATGAAGATGGCGAGAAAAATGGCCAGAGTTGTGGGCACAGTCATGATGAAGGCCATGTGTTCCTCCATGGTCTGTGGAAACATAATGACAGTTCACGGCTCATTCACCGATGCATTCACTAGCCGATGAAGAAGAGAACTGTCTATTGAGAACAGACTTTGCACATTTAAACACAAAGAAGAACTGAAAGACGGACTCTTCTATGAGTCAGTGACAAAATAGTGAAACTCTGACCCTAACCTCAGACTTTGAACTAGAGCTGAGTCTATTCTGTCCAAACTTTTCCATTAGCATTATGTGTTCTGTCAAAAGTGTGACAGTAGTGTTTTTACTGTTGAATTATTAATATGGACAATTAACATTTGAAAAACACTCAAACTGTTAGTGCAATAGTGTTATGTGCTCATAAAATGTAATCAAATCAATTAATGTACATTAAAATCAACATTTGCAACCCATTTTACTTCCATTACGTGACGTATTTGAGTGAAACAGGATATGCAATGAAAAACTGCAGCGAACCGGATAAACTGATTAATTGAAATGAAAATCTTTGAGGTTACTTAAATTTTTTTTTTTTGGTTTTTGTTTTTGAAAGAAGTCTTTTAAGCTCACTAAGGATGTATTTAGTTGATAAAAAAAAATCAGTAAAAACAGTAATATTGTAAAATATTATTACAATTCAAAATAAGTCTTTTATATTTGACTATATTTTAAAATGTGATTTATTTCTGTAAAGCAGAGCTGAATTTTCATAATCATTACTCCAGTCTTCTGTATCACATGATCCTTCAGAAGTCATTCTAATATGCTGATTTGTTGCTCAAGAAACAGTTATGATGCTTCATATTATAGTGGAAATAATCTTTGATGAATAGAAAGTTCAAAATAATAGCATTTTTTTAAATAATAGTCTTTTGTAACATTATAAATGTCTTTACCATTACTTTCGATCAATTTAATGCATCCTTGCTGAATTAATTTCTTCCAGAAAAATCTTACTGACCACTTTTATGGTACTTTTGTGCTGTTTTGGAGGCTTTAAAGACTACAATAATCTATAGTAAATGTAACTGCATGGAAGGAAAGAAGCGATCAGCACATTCTCTCAAATTTCTTCTTTTGTATTTCACATTACGAAGTAGGTAATACTGATTTGTTAAAATGGCGTTTTAATGCCACGTAAAAACCCCCCTTAAAACTGTGAGATTTTAGTCATAATATTTTGAGAATAAAGTCAAAATTATGAGAAATATTTCAACTTTATTCTTGTAATTCCGACTTTATTCACAAAAATATTTTGACTTTATTCTCGTAATTTTGACTTTATTCTCAAAATATTTTGACTTTATTCTTGTATTGCTACGACTTTTTTTCTCAAAATATTACGACTTTAATTTAGTAATCTTAGATTTTTTTTTATTTTTTAATGTGCCACTATAGCGCAGTTGTAATTTATAATAACGATACGAGGCTGAGTAAATTATTCATTTTTGGTAGGACTATGCCTTTAAAAAGTAAATCAATTTAGTTTCATGCTGAGGCAAACTGTGACCTTTCATAAAATCTATTTCATCCTGAAACTCTCGTCACCATTCGGTAATTCTCTGTTTGACTGTGCAGCAGTTTGAGGGACTTAGTCTAGACTTACAGTCACAGCTCAAAGTAACACACTCACAGACTGTTCATCTACTGCAGACGGAGACAGAAATAGACAGAGCTGCGAGAGGAGGGTACAGTCAGAGGAGAGAATTTTAATAACTACATTATAGCTACATTATCTATGCAGATTTATTGCAGATGACTCATGACATATGCCATGGAGGGTTTATTACGGCTTGAATTGAGCAAAGACGACTTCATCCTCTGGCCATCATTAAAGCTATTCTAAAAAAAAATACATCACAGATTACAACCACGCAATTCAGTTCGGGTAGTAATTATTTATTTGAGCTGTGTGTGGCTTGTACAGGTACTGTAGATGTGGGAAATGTGGTTCGGATGACTGTGTGTGTGTTTTGTGAATGATGAGAGAGCACTGAGCTGGCAAACTCACAGTAATATAATGCCTGTACCACAGTATGACTCACCAGCCATTAGAGGAGACACCCCAGGGAGTACTACAAATTCAAGGGAACTCTGGCACGCAGATCAAATCTCAATGAACTCTTGGGAAACACACCCTTTCTGTTTCCATTAGCCACAGACAGACAGAGAAGTGCCCACACCTGCTCCACTTTTTCATGCACTGAAATAACTCAACATCGATTATAACCTGATATTGAAAATAAAATAAAGTGATGCTTGATCGTGAAAAAGTTGCTGTCACAAAGCTAGGGTGTTGATAGATGGTTGCTAAGACGTTATGGGTGATTGTTACAGGCTCAAGTCAATAGAGTGTTGCAGGGATGACGTATTTTTGTAGGCCAAAACTCGGAAATGAGTTCACATGTAGCTCTTCCAGGTCCATCATCATTTAGCCAATTGGTTTTTTTGAATGGGATTTTGTTAAATGCCTCAAATCATGTCTGTGGTGTACACAAGCTCAAGATATTTTCACGTTTTATTATTCCATGGTCTGTCTGAAAACTGGATTCTGATTGGCTGGCAGGTATGCAGTAAAACCGTTTAATGCACAGGTAGTTCCAAGTAAGTTTAATCACTGTTCCATATTAATGCGCTGCTTTAATTGATGCACACTAACACACATCACTCGCACACAAACACATAGAGAGAGAGAGAGAGAGAGAGAGAGAGAGAGAGAGAGAGAGAGAGAGATCGCAGATTGCGCTGCGCACACACATACAGTACACTTGTTGTCAATGCTTCCCCACAAGTTTTATTAATAAAATAGCCTAGATACTAGATCGCTATATATTCCTCAGCAAGGACGTGGTAAAATCGCTGTTTTTGAAGCATTCATCTTTCTCTCTCTCTCTCGGTTGATAATTAATTGAAATATACTGTATATATGTATTTATATATAATTCTTATCGCACTATTTCATCTCTGTGTCTGATTTGAAGCGGGCAGAATGCTAGAGCTAACATGCCGTAACTGACAAAAAGAACTGTCATTTTTACCCATTTGGTCAAATATTGCGCTGCAAAGAGCAATACTAGTTTTAACTTGTCTATAACTTGGCAAATGACCATGGAATAAGCGGGATAATCAACGGCAAGCCGTGCATTAAAAGATTTTAAATGCACTTCGCGTTGGGTGGTTCTTTGCCTCTACATCGTGCATTTAAAATCCTTTAATGCACGGCTAGCCGTTGATTATCCCCTTACTTACTTTTACTTTTCAAATGTATTTCGTGCACAGATTTTATTGTCTTTGCCTTGTCACAGACCCAGATTTTTTATCTAGCAATGTGAAAAGCCATGAATAAATTATTACATTTAAAACTATGGTAAAGTAAAATAATAATAAAAATGTAATATTTGTTTCAGCTGTATATTTTTTTTTAAGAATTACAACAGATGTGGTGTAATTTTGACCACATTGAACATATTTGCCCATAATAAATGTTTGCTGAAGTACTTGTTTAAAGGGAAAGTCCACCCAAATATTCTCTCATCATTTACTCACCATCATGTCATTCCAGATGTATAAGATTTTCTTTCTTCAGATAAGAGCAAAGATTTTTAGAAAAATAATCCATCTCTGTGAGTTCACATAATGCCAGTGGACAAATGACCCCCAAAGCTGATGCTTCAAAAAGCATGCAAAGCAAATTCAATGCTAAACCATACAACCCCAGTAGATGAACCGATGTCTTCTAAAGCAATTTTGAATATACCATTGTTTCCAGCCAACTCTCATGTGTGCACTGAAATGATTAGTATTTTTCTCACACACATTTACTGTTTTGCTTTAGAAGACAGTGATTCATCTACTGGGGCCGTGTGATTTATCATCGTGCTCACTTTGTGTTGCTTTTGAAGTGGAGGTCCCATACACTTGCATTATATGGATTCACAGAGGTGAATTACTTGTCTAAAGATCTTCATGTTCATTCGAAGAAAGATCCAAGACGACATGAGGCTGAATAAATGATGAGAGAATTTTCATTTTTGTGCGGAGATCCCTTTGACAACGAGACAACAGTGTCAGTGAAGAGCATGCTGGAGATATGAGATGTGATGTGTGAAGAACAAGAAAAATCGAAGTAAATATCACTTGCGAACAGAATTGATAAGTATAATCTCCAATCAAGCTGTAATTTTGTCAAATTATGACAAAATGTGTAAGTATTCATCATCAAAACAAAAGAGTCTGTCATTTTATTCCAAAAATGTAAAAAAAATCCACCATCATCATTTCTATCACAGAAAATACAAAATATCATTTGAGATGTGGTGGAAAGATTTCCATAAACAAAACAAAACAACAATATAGACAGGATTTTAACAGTAACAACAAAGTAATGAATTCTATTTTAATTACTTGTTATGCTCTAAAAGAATCCAGGCTAAAAATGCTCCTTTAAAAAAACTCTATGTGCAAATCAAAAAAAAAAAAAAAAAAAAAAAAAAAAAAAATAAAAAAACAAAAGCTGTCAGTGAGACAGTATACCTTTTCAAAAAGTACACTTTTGTACCTTATTTACCCCTAAAGGCTGCATATTAGCCATATTACCATTCATAACTTGTGCGAGTTATGCAGGTTTGTTTAAACCCTTATATATGCAATAATAATGTTTGCCTTAGCAAACACCATTAACAATGTGCACCCGTCTGATATTCCCCTTCCTCTTTCCAGGGCAATTATAATTAAATGTCTACATCAAAGTGCAGATTCACTGCCTACATGATTAGCCTTAAAATCCCCATTTTAGGCCCATTCCCATCAGCCCTTCTCCTTCCTGTTCTCCTCCTCTCATCACTCTTTCATCCCTCACAGCATGAATCAGACTTGGCTCCTATCAGTCTCTTTTCTTCACGCTATCAAGGGCCATAGCTCATATAGCCAGCTGATTGTGCATTTGAGCCCATTTAAATCCTTTTAACTCCATTTTGCAGGGGCCACAAAGACATAGAGAAGCACACATCGGGGTGCTTTGTTACAGCGCTATCCCTTCCACAGGCACTTCCTGTTCATTTGTCTGAGCATTTCAGTTTAATGTGAGTTTGTGTGTGTTCACTGTGGTTTTGCAGCCCTGCAGACTTGCTGATGGGACAAAAATGTAAAATATGCCACTCACCGTCAGCAGAAAGCAAACTTACACCGTACCCACATACTCATGTATTTTTAACTGTCAAAACAGAGCCACGTTTTTCATTATCTCACAACTGCAGGAAAATTGATTCTTGTATTGCATTTTGCAATGTGCGTATATAATTCCACGGCTGTGAACCTGTAATTTTTGGAACGGTACACAGTCATGCATTTTTCATACTCTTATTATTCTTCCAAAGTACTGACACTTATCTCACACAAGCATCTATTACAGCTTGCTCATCCGTTTTGTATCCATATTTACACTCAGCTTTAAATAAAAGAAAGATACAGTGGCAGCAAAAGATTTGGATAAACCTCCCACTATTTCAGGCATGTTTCTCCAAAAAAATGAAAATTTGATGAAAATGTACTCACCCTCAGACCACCCATAACGTAGAAGAGTTTGTTTCTTCATCAGAACAGATTTGGAGAAATTTAACATTACATCACTTGCTCACCAATGGATGCTGTGCAGTGAATGGGTGCCGTCAGAATGAAGGGCCAAACAGGAGATAAAAACATAATAATCCACACCTCTCCAGTCTATCAGTTAACACCTTATGAAGTGAAAAAAATGCATATTTGTAAGAAACAAATCCACCATTAAGAAGTTTAAACTGTAAACTGTTGCTTTTGGACAAAATACAGTTTGGACGGTAAACGGTGTTTGTTCTGTGCATATTTCTCTCTTGACTGAGACGAGATGATTTTTCACTGGAGAAAGCAGTATTATTAGCAAGACAAAAAGGTTTTAAGTTAAAAACACCTCAAAGGTGGAACTTTTTCTTACAAACATGCAAATTTTCACATCACAAAATGTGAATTGACGGACTGGAGTGGTGTCAATTACTTGTAGATTGTGATGTTTTTATCAGCTGTTTGGACTCTCATTCTGACGGCACCCATTCACTGCAGAGGATCCACTGGTGAGCAAGTGATGTAATACTATATTTTTCCAAATCTGTACCCATGAAGAAAAAAATCTCATCTACATCTTTGGCTGGCCTGAAGGGAAGTAATTTTTCATTTTTGGGTGAAATATTACTTTAAAAATTCATGAAAGCTGCTTCATTATTTATTTTCTTTTAAAGTAATCAATCACATGACACTTTTTTATGCGTGTCAATTTTTTTTTCAAAAATACAGATGAGCATGGTTTTAATTTATAAATAAAAATGTATTTAAAAATAGTAACAATTTTAAATTATTTAAAAAAAATCGTGACAAGAAATCCTTATTGAGCAGTTTGGCAAAATTATTATATCTTAGAAAAACAAATTTGTGCAAAAGGTTTTAACAAAATTGTTCCACTTTTAATATTTGAAAAAAAAAAATAAAGTCCACCAAATCAATGTTATGTGGTCCAATAAACACACAGAAATATGCAGTGGGGGGAAATGGTTTTTTTTTTTTTTTTTGGACAAAATTATTGTTTGTCAAGGTCAATAAGCCTCAAGTAAAATGGCATGTGGTACAAGCCCCAAAATTTTATTCAAAATATATTTAAAAGTATGTTTTTGAAAATGATTTAGATGAACATCTGTTAAAGGTGTAAGAAAATACATTTTTACTTGATGCGTTAAATTCAAACATTCCTTGAAAATGGTTAAAATGCTAACATGAACTCAACACTTTCTAGTCGTCAAGCACTAAGGAACCAGCGCATCGTTTAAAATGACCGCAGGACCTACAAGCAAAGCAAAAATGGCAATGAAAAGCATAATTTGTTGCAGATGCCACTTGTTGTATGATATTTTGTTCCTAATGCAATGACATTCACACATTTTTAAGTGTCCTAATATTTTCTGGTGACGTCAGAAACCACTGTTTCATGTAATAACCTCTTAATCGGGCTTCTCAGCTTTCCTGCACAGGGTGACTATGATATACGGCAGCACTTTAAAATCTATTTGCTTTGTAAAAAAGTGTGCATTAAACCATAGCACGAGTACAAACGACATGCTCATCTTACACTGCATTTCTAATTAACTCGGCCAAGCAGAGGCCAACACATTTTTACAGATGCTGTGGAGAGTGTCAGCGACTGAATTCAATCAAAGGCACTATAAGCGAATCTTAATGATGGCATGAGCTGGTAAGATCAGCTCAGTGTGACGCTGTCGTCTCCATAACTCATCTAATTGATCAACCTGCATGTCCACTTTATCCCACTCAACATTATCATATTTCTGCAGTGTTGGCGTCAGCTTTATAACATGTTCCCCCTCCCTGATCCTCCTTGAAAAGTCTCGCTACACCTCCCTGATCCTCCTTGAAAAGTCTCGCTACACAAATGATCTTGAGCTGGAAGGTTTTTCTTTATGTATCGACTGAATGGCTTGTTGATCAGGAATGTGTTCATGAGCTTGTTTGTGTTTGCTGTTGTAATTGAAGCGTCGAGACGATATTGTCACGGTGAGAGATAAAGCGAGGACTCAAATGCTGGAGAATGATGGGTTTTAATGATAACAAAAAGGAACAAAAACAGAACATAAACTCCCTCGAGGGGAAAAACCAGGCAGGCAGGGAACACAGACACGACGTACACCACTGACAACACGACGAAACAGCAACGGGACTGCAAACACAAGGACCTTATAAAGGGAGCAAATTAACAGGGTAACGACAC
>JAFVLL020037098.1:0-12458 GCA_021397915.2 Tor tambroides | reverse complement strand
TAATAATGCTTCTAACATAACACTAAGCCAAACACCAAAAAACAACGACGTGTATGTACAGCCACACACATATACATACATATAAAAATAAATTCTATATATATATTTCATTTCCATATAGTATGAAGTACTAAAATAACTAAAATTAAATAAAACTAAAACTTAATTAACAACCAATACAGACATCAACACTGAGCCAAACACGTTTTAAAACAACAACTTACTTACACATAGTAAGAAATGGTTATAAAAACTGAAACAGAAGTGAAATAAGTAGTATGAAAGAGTAGAAATAAAAAGCAATACTTATATCCTTTGCCGGTGCCCCTGCCTGGTGGAGTCGCATGGTAGAGTCGATGGTCTTTACTCTTCGGTCTTCACACGACCGCTGCCGTGGTAAACTAAGCTTTTTATACCCATCTAACAAAACACTACTCCAATTCAGCTGCACACACTTTCCTGTTAATTGCAACAAATGGCCAAGCAAGCGCCCGACACTGACAAGGGACACGATACAGTACGAGACCAAACGTGATTTCAGCAGGTCTCCACACAGTAAACAAAACAAGCGTTTCCTAGCAACGACAACTGGGCTAAACACTAATGAGACAAGTAAATACACTTACTTACTTTCCCAAGCCAACTTAACTAGATAAAAAAGTTCATCAAGACAAACTTTAAGTTGGCTTGAGAAAGCCAGACCAGAAAGTTTGAAAAAGGTTGAAAAGTTTAAAAAGTTTTAAGTTTGATGGTTTTCAGTATGAAATTTGAAGTTGAACTTTAAAGTAGTTTTACAAGTCAGAGACAGACAGACAAACAAACAGACAGACATATAGATAGATTATAGATAGATAGAGAGTCAGATTATAGATAGATAGATAGATAGAATCAGATTAGATAGGTAGATAGATAGATGGATGCTAAGGGCTAGGGTGTTGCTATGTGGTTGCTAGAGTACTTGGAGTGGTTTCTATGACGGTTGCTAGGCTAACGGGGTGGTTGCTATGGTACCTGGGGCGGTTCCTAGGGTGTTGCTATGCGGTTGCTAAGGTACCCGGGGTGGTTGCTAGGGTGTTGCTATGCGGTTGCTAAGGTACCCGGGTTGGTTGCTAGGGTGTTGCTATGTGGTTGCTAGGGTACCTGGGGTGGTTGCTAAGGTGTTGCTATGTGGTTGCTAAGGTACCCAGGGTGGTTGCTAGGGTGTTGCTAAGGTACTCAGGTCAGTTGCTATGGTGTTGCTATGCGGTTGCTAGGGTACTCTGGGTGGTTGCTAAGATGTTGCTATGTGGTTGCTAGGGTACTCGGGGTGGTTGCTAGGATGTTGCTGTGTTGTTTGCAACCAGTAGAGAACCAGTTCCTTGGTGTTAGGGAGGTGTTAAGGAGGCCAGCAGGGGGTGCTCACCCTGCAGTCTGTGTGGGTCCTAATGCCCCAGTATAGTGACGGGGACACTATACTGTCAAAAGAGCACCGTCTTTCGGATGAGATGTTAAACCGAGGTCCTGACTCTCTGTGGTCATTAAAAATCCCATGACACTCATCGTAAAGAGTAGGGGTGTAACCTCGGTGTCCTGGCCAAATTTCCTCCACTGGCCCTTGTCAGTCATGGTCCCCTAGTCCACTTGATTGGCTCAATCTCTCTCTCTCCTCTCCACCTGTAGCTGGTGTGTGGTGAGCGCACTGGCGCCGTTGTCCTGTGGCTGCCGTCGCATCATCCAAGTGGATGCTGCACACTGGTGGTGGTTGAGGAGAGACCCCCCACATGATTGTAAAGCGCTTTGGGTGTACAACCATACACAATAAAGCGCTATATAAATGCATCATTCATTCATTGTTGCTAGGGTACTCTGGGTGGTTGCTAAGGTGTTGCTATGTGGTTGCTAGGGTACTCAGGTGGTTTCTTGAACGTTGTTAAGGTGTTGCTAGGGTACCCAGGGTGGTTGCAAAGAGGTTGCTATGCGGTTGCTAGGGTACTCTGGGTGGTTGCTAGGGTGTTGCTAGGGTCCACTGGGTGGTTGCTAGGGTGTTGCTATGCGGTTGCTAGGGTACTCGGGGTGGTTGCTAAGGTGTTGCTATGTGGTTGCTAAGGTACCCGGGGTGGTTGCTAGGGTGTTGCTATGTGGTTGCTAGGGTACCCAGGGTGGTTGCTAAGGTGTTGCTATGCGGTTGCTAAGGTACCCGGGGTGGTTGCTAAGGTGTTGCTATGCGGTTGCTAGGGTACCCGGGGTGGTTGCTAAGGTGTTGCTATGTGGTTGCTAGGGTACTTGGGGTGGTTGCTATGCGGTTGCTATGGTACCCGGGGTGGTTGCTAAGGTGTTGCTATGCGGTTGCTAAGGTACCCAGGGTGGTTGCTAGGGTACCCAGGGAGGTTGCTAAGGTGTTGCTATGCGGTTGCTAGGTATCCCAGGCGGTTGCTAAGGTGTTGCTATGCGGTTGCTAGGGTACTCAGGGTGGTTGCTAGGTTGGTTTGGATAGTTGCTATAGTGTTGCTAGATAGATAGATAGATTAGAAATATTAGATCAGTTTGAATGAGTTTGAATGGGTTAGAAATAGTACATAGAAGGGAAGCTTGATTGAGCCTCAAGGGATTCTGGGAGTTTAAGTTTGAATTTTGACAGTTGGAGTTTGAATAGTCTTGGCTCATTTGAACATTCCATCAATGTAAGTCTATGGGATTTTTATGATTTTTAATCTTCAGTTTTATGAAAACCGTAAGTCCAATCAGTTAGAAAAGATATAGCAACTTGCGTCAGAACAGTCTGAAGATTTGGGCTGAGTTTGGAGTTTGTAGAGTAAAAGCTCTAGGAGGAGTAGCAGTCAGACATTTTAGTCTCAGAAGAATAATAATAAGTTTAAATAGCATTTCAGTAAGTTTGCTTTCTCAAGCCAATTTAACTAGATGTCAACTAACTCTCAACTAGGATTAAATTAAGATTAGGATTAGGGTTAGAAGAAAAAGTGGACATGTACTTGAAAAGTAGAATGTCCTTTGTCAGATCATCAAAAAGTGTCAGCAGATATTCTTTGCAAATTACTAGTTAATAGAATGTCTAAATTGGACTATTAAAATAAAATGTTACTGAGTTATCAAATAAGTTATCGCCGTGAATAGAATAACTCAGATCAAATGTGATGAAAAAATTAGTTCATATCTAGATCTATGATTACAGACAAACTGAACAATTTCAGACACAATTTGCCAATTTGAGACATTTGAGACACAAGATTACTGGGTTTGTTGAGATTACTGGATCTTTATCTTAGGAGAAACATATGAGCAGCAAAATGTCTCCAATTACTCCATTTAATTTCATTAATGTCTACGAGAAGTGACTGAAATATTAAAGAGCTCTAAAGTTTTTTTTTTTTTTTTTTTTTCCCTGTATAAAGTAAATAATTATTTAAGTTAAATTTTGGGTTTATCTGTAAATTGTTTTGCATTAAACTGTAATTAGTTTAATGCAAAACTATAAGTACATTATTTGTCCCCAAGTATGTGTGTGTGTTTGTCTGGGAGGTAGACAGGAGTCAGTCCGGCGGGACACCAACAGAAACTCTACTCCATTTCCTGAGTCAGGAAGAGACTCAGCAATGACTCTGATGATGTGTGTGTTGGTGGGTGCTCAAGCTTTGCTTACATTGTGGCGACAAAGATAAACCTGAAATCATCTATATTGAGCAGCAGACAATGGTGCCCATGAGGACAACAGATTAATAAACTAAATGTCTTAATGACTAAATGTCCTTCTGTGAGGGTTAGTATTATGGGTATAGGGTTAAGAGACAGAAAATTAGCTAATTAAATAATAATAATAATAATAATAAAATAGAAGTCACCATTATACCCACCATTATAGCAAAACACAGGTTTATAATGTTTAAAAGTGGCAAAATATTTGAAATAAAGGGATAAACTTCGAATCAGAATAAATCTAATAATCATAAATATCTTAATTTCAAGCATGCATATTATATAGTGGTTATATGTATAGAATTTATTTTATTCATGCTATATAACCCCAGGTTATATAGCATGAATAAAATAAATTCTATACATATGACCACTGTATGAAAATATATACTGTAGATCTTAATACATTCGAGAAATTTATAATGAATCAAATCAACTGATGTTATGTTGCACTTACACAGATCAGGAATAACATTATGACCACTGACAAGTGAAGTGAATAACACTGATTATCTCTTCATCACGGCACCTGTTAGTGGGTGGGATATGTTAGGCAGCAGGTGAACATTTTGTCCTCAAAGTTGATTAGAAAGTGTTAGAAGCAGGAAAAATGGGCAAGCATAAGGATTTGAGCGAGTTTGACAAGGGCCAAATTGTGATGGCTAGACGACTGGGTCAGTGCATCTCCAAAGATGCAGCTCTTGTGGGGTGTTCCTGGTCTGCAGTGGTCAGTAACTATCAAAAGTGGTCCAATGAAGGAACAGTGGTGAACTGACGACAGGGTCATGGGCTCCCAAGGCTCTTAAATGCACGTGGGGAGCGAAGGCTAACCCGTTTGGTCTGATCCAACAGATGAGCTACTGTAGCTCAGAAAGTTAATGCTGGTTCTGATGGAAAGGTGTCAGAATACACAGTGCATCACAGTTTGTTGCGTATGGGGCTGCATAGCAGCAGAACAATCAGGGTGCCTATGCTGACCCCTGTCCACCACCAAAAGCACCAACAGTGGGCATGTGAGCATCAGAATTGGACCACGGAGCAATGGAAGATGGTGGCCTGGTCTGATGAATCATGTTTTCTTTTACATCACGTGGATGGCCAGGTGTGTGTGCATCACTTACCTGGGGAACACATGGCACCAGGATGCACTATGGGAAGAAGGCAAACTGACGGAGGCAGCTTTGGACAATGTTCTGCTTGGAAACCTTGGGTCCTGCATCCATGTGGATGTTACTTTGACAAGTACCACCTACCTAAGCATTGTTGCAGACCACGGAAATGGTATTCCCTGGTGGCTGTGGCCTTTTTCAGCAGGATAATGCACCCTGCCACAAAGCAAAAATGGTTCAGGAATGGTTTGAGGAGCACAACAACGAGTTTGGGGTGTTGACTTGGCCTCCAAATTCCCCAGATTTCAATCTTTTTGAGCATCTGAGGGATGTGCTAAACAAACAAGTCAGATCCATGGAGGCCCCACCTCACAACTTACAGGACTTAAATGATCTGCTACTAACATCTTGGTGCCAGACACGACACCACACCTTCAGGTGTCTAGTGGAGTCTATGCCTCAATGGGTCAGGGCTGTTTTGGCAGCAAAAGGGGGACCAACACAATATTAGGAAGGCAGTCATAAACTTACGCCTGATTGGCATGGACTCCACTAGACCTCTGAGGATCAAGACCACTAGACCAAGATGTTAGCAGCAGATCCTTTAAATCCTGTAAGTTGTGAGGTGGGGCCTCCATGTTTTGCCTGCATTTTTAATTTTGCACTTCATAACATTGTATTTTAAAGTTAACGGAAATGTCCATAAAATTACTGGACAGAAAATTACCAATACATTTCGTTTTTGTGTCAAGCCATTCATTAGTCTGGTTGTTTGATGAGAAGGAGATTAAATGTAGTTGCAATAAATGCTTTAAGAATCCATACAACTTTAGCAGCAGATCACTAGTCACTATTATTTGTATAGTGCTTTTAACAATGCAAATTGTGTCAAAGCAGCATTACATCAGCTTGATATAAAGCTGAGTGGCTTTACATCAGCTTTACAGTATTTAGGGGAAATATTGTGTCAAAATAGTGTCATTCTCCTCTGGCCAGACAAAATCAGCTGTTTAAATCTAGGCTGCAGCAGAGTCAGATTGTGCAAAGGACTCATCTGGCCGTCTAGGAGACAGGATCTTCACTGGGATCAGTCTCTGGGGCTCATCTAGTTGTTCTGGTCTCCGCTGACGTTCAGGGCTGTAGAGGTCATCTCTAGGTGCTGATCCACCATCTGATCTGGATACGGACTGGATCCAGGTGGCTGCAGTGACCATCTGATCTGGATACAGTCTGGATCTGGGTGGCTATGGTGACCTCGGAATAAGAAAGAAACAGACTAATATTAGCATAGATGCCATTCTTCTAATGATGTAACAAGTACATCGGGTGTTTTGGGAAGTGTTCCCAGTTCCAGTTGACCTAATTAATGCAGCCTAACAATCCTTTAAAGGGGTCATATGATGCGACTTCAAGTTTTCCTTTCTCTTTGGAGTGTTACAAGCTGTTTGTGCATAGATAAGATCCCTGAAGTTGCAAAGATTAAAGTCTCAAAACCAAAGAGATATTCTTTATAAAAGTTAAGACTCTGCCACGCCCCCATAAAACGACTCGTTCAAACACACCCCCACATCTCTACATCACGATGTGGGGAGATTTTCATAACACCGCCCAAACGTATACGCAATGAAAGAAGGCGGAACTATTATTCTCGCTGTAGTGTTGTTGCTGCCGCTGGCGCCATGTCTTGGAGACGCTGTTTCATTGTGAAAGCGAAACTACTTTGTTTGGGCCTCCAAAAGAGGACACAACTAGAAATCAGTGGTTAAGTTGTATTTATAACATTGTTCCAGAGCAGTACAATGCAAATATTCGAGTGTGTGCAGCACATTTTACAGAGGACTATTTCCTGAACTTGGAAGCTACAATGTTGGCTCACACAAAGGCTGTTTCTATAAAGAGGGGCAATTCAAACTTTGCAAAGACAGTCTGGTGCTTCTGACTCACAGCCTGTAAATACATTTCTGCCACTGACGATTCAAACGCGAGTTGAGAGCAGTGTAGAGTAGTGTTTTTTGTTTGTCGTTTCTCCGATCACAAATGCAGACATGGTAATGTTTATAATCATGTATAATGTTCATTATAATCAGTAATTATGTCCCCAATGGATGCAACAAATTCCTCGTTTGTAATGGGTTTTATTGTTTTTGTGTGGTCCCGCCGTGAAACGCCATCACAATACGGTGAGGGGCATAACATTTCCGTCTCACGCTTGAGGTATTTGGTCAATCACAATGCACTGGATAGCTGACCAATCAGAGCACGCCTCGCTTCTCAGAACGATGAGCTTTGTAAAAAATCGACGCGTTTCAGAAAGGCAGGGCTTAGAGGAGCAACAATAATGTACAGTATGTGGAAAATAATGTGTTTTTGAACTTTAAACCACAAACACATTGCATTACACCAAATACACAAAATAAATGTTCTTTTTAGCAACATCATATGACCTCTTTAACGGATATTCTGCTGCATGGAACTAAGGAAGAACTTATGATGGCACGGTTTGATCTTTGGTTAACCAATCAGCGGAAAGAGCCATTTCATTCCTGCCCACTGTGATGGATGAGAATTGCAACGGAGTTGGGGATCCAAATGCAGGCTTTATTGGAAAGAGCATAGTCAAAAGAGGCAGGGTCAGACACCAGCAAACAACAATGTCCAAGGGCAAGACAAAAAGAGTAATCCATAAAAGAGGCACTGGTCATGGCAGGCAGCAATCAATCAAAACCAGGCAAACAGTCCAAAGTCAAAGAACACAGACAAGGCAAGGCAATGAACAAAACAAGGCAAGGAAAACAGGGAAAAACACACAGTAGTGTCACACGTAGGTGTGTGTGTACGTGTGTGTGTGTGTGTGTGTGTGTGTGTGTGTGTGCAGCTTATATAGTCCCACTGATGGGTAACAGGTGTGACTGTAATCAGTTCCTAGATTGGAGATTATGGGAAATTGAGTCCGGGAGGATATAGAGTTTACACTGCAGGTCTTGATGCCCAATTCTGATTTGTTGCCTATATCTGTTTTTTTTGACCATCAATTTACGTTCTTTCAATTGTGACCCATATCCGATTTATGTGTTTACACTTGCCATACCATCTGAAACATTGAACATGCTTAAAGAATAATATCACATTATTAAACTGCAGAGAAGTACCAAATTGTTGGAGTTTTAATGACGTACAGACCACAAAACCTCAGAAAATCCAATCTGCCTGTTCACATTAGCACATATCTGATTTATATTTCCACATATGAACGAGGCCTGAAACGATCTCAAAATATCCAAATGCATCTAATCTGTGTCACATTTAACTGACAGTGTAAACGTAGCTGTAGAGACCTCTGAAGGTGAGCGAGAGGAATGACAGAGACTGAATTTATAACACTCACATGTAGAGAAAGAATATTTAGGCTGCTTATCCATTTGGTACATTAGATTTGGGATAAAACAATAATAAAAAAAATATGAAAAAACAACAAAAGATTAATTTTTACGTTCATGAGAAGGGTTGAATAGGTAATAAATCCACAGTTTCCTAATTGTCCGTTTTGAAGACAAAAATGAGAAAACAAATTATCCAAAGTTATACATGGACCTACACTTGTAATTTGCAGTAGAGGTCCTCTGTTTCCCAAAGATTGATAAGGATATTATTTTGATTTTAGCTCATTCAGTTAAAATGGCAGCAAAAAAGGCAAGAGATCATCTTCAAAGGACTTTTTTTTTTTGTCAAAAATAGAGTGACAACTGGCAATTTACATAGTTTCACTTTAAACAAGTGCATACCTTTGAGTATGCAGTAATGTTTCGGGAGCAAGGTCACGCCTCAACCAATCACCTAACTTTGTGAAACCTTCATATATCAGACTGCCTCATACCGTACTGTTTGTCTCTTTTTCTCGAAATTCACTCCCAATTGATCCAGAGATACAGATAAACTCACCTGATCCAGACGACAATCTGTCATGCCATCATCCATTCCTCTACCCTCCCTTCAGCCATTTACAGCAATATGGCTCCTGTTTTTTTAAAAAAATTTTTTTTATTATTTTTATTGTCACACAGACATATGTAATACACAGAGCAGTACATTGAAAAGAACATTGTCTGCATTTTTTTTTCTTATCCCCACGTTTAACCCCAGCGAATTAAATGAATCCAAGTTGGAATTAAAACAGTACATAACCTCCCCCCACCCATAAACCCTTCAGGAGGATTGAAATTAAACTGCATTATACATAATAACTCTATATGAGAAAACATATAACCACAGCCATGTACTGTACCTAAATGTAGACATTAACACAATGATCAAACTCAGTCAGAATCTATTGAGGTCAAAGAATCAAAGAAATTTAGAACGGGGTTCCAAGTTTTGTAGAATTTAACAGTTGAGCCCTGAATGGTGTGTTTCAGTTTTTCTAAAGAAAGGAATGACATGAGATCTTTCAACCAAGAGGTAGTGGGGGTTGGAGTTGGACACTTCCAATGTAGCAAAATGCATCTTCTAGCAACCAAGGAAGCAAATGCAATAACATCTGCTTGTTGTTTCAAAAGAGTAGAAGAAAATACGGACACACCAAAGATAGCAACCATAGGACATGGAAGGAGAGAAATACGGAAAGCCCTTGAAAGAAAATCAAAAAAGGAAGCCGAGTATGAGGCCAATTTAGGGCAACTGAAAAATGTATGAACATGGTCAGCTGGAGAAAGGAGCATCTAATACAAGAGTCATCTGTTTCTGGGAACAATTTATGGAGTCTAGCTTTGGTAAGGTGGATTTGGTGCAAAACTTTTAACTGAATCAGACTAAACCGGGCACATGCAGAAGTAGAATTAACTCTAACAAGGGCCTCGGACCAGAGCTCTTCAGTAAAGCTGAGCTCTAACTCTTTCTCCCATGTTGACTTCAAACATGAGAGAGATGAAGTTCTAGATGAAAGCAACATGAGATAGATAGAAGAGATAAGGTTACCACTTATAGGGGCGGACAATAAACTCTCAAGCAGGGATTTTTCTGGCAATTGAGGGAAACTAGAGAAGTGAGTTCTTACAAAATTACAAAGCTGAAAGTACCTGAATAAGTCTGTTGCATGTAAATTATATTTGGATATAAGGTCACTGAAAGTAGCAAAATGATCTTCAATGAAAAGATCTGAGAAATAAACAGTGCCTTTATCACTCCATCTTTTAAAAATGTGATCAATCATAGATGGCAAAAACAAGTGGTTGTTGCAAATAGGGCTGAATACAGAAAGTGATTCTAACTGAAAATGTATTCTAAATTGTTTCAAAATTTTTAGAGTTGACAGCACAATGGGATTTCTTGTATAACTAGAAGGTTGGAGGGACAAAGGAGCAAAGACTAGAGTTGGAAAGGAAGTAGAAGTACAAGTAGCAGTTTCTAGTTTACACCAGTTAGACTCTGAAGCATTACACCATAATGAAATCTTGGAAATATTAGCGGCCCAGTAATAAAATAGAAAATTTGGCAGGGCTAAGCCACCATCACATTTACGGCACTAAAGAATAACTTTGCTTACTTTGGGAATCTTACCTGCCCAAATAAAGGACGAAATTGATTTATCAAGGCAGTTGAAAAAAGATTTAGGTAGAAAAATAGGGAGAGACTGAAAGAGGAATAAAAGACGTGGAAGAACATTCATTTTAATAGTCTCCACTCTCGCTACTAGAGAAAGAGGTAGACAATCCCAACGTTTTAAATCAAGTTTAATTTGTTCAACCAAATTAGTGAAATTATTCTTAACTAAAAGAATGAGAAATATTCACCCCTAAGTAATGAAACCCAGTAGGAGAAAAATGAAAGGGTAGGGCACTTTTAGATATTTTTCTAGCTGCCTCATTTCTGGGGAAATATTCACTTTTTGTAAGATTCAATTTGTAACCAGAGAAAGAGCCAAAGGTGTCAAGCAGGCGCATAACCTCATCAACACAGCCTACAGGATCCTGGAGATACAGCACCAAATCGTCTGCATATAAAGAGACTCGATGTTCAGCACCTCCCCTACGGATACCTGATATTAACGGGGAAGATTTTAATGCAATAGAAAGCGGCTCAATTGCCAAAGCAAAAAGAAGAGGAGACAGAGGGCATCCCTGCCTTGTCCCCCGGGAAAGAGGAAAGAGACGAATTGCCAAAATTGGTCCTAACACTTGCGGTGGGAGCAACGTATAAAAGGCGAATCCATGAAATCAAATTGTGCCCGAAGCCAAATTTTTCTAACACATTAAATAAATAATTCCATTCTACACGGTCAAATGCTTTTTCAGCATCAAGAGATATAATCATTTCAGGAGCTACAGAAAGAGATGGGTCAAAAATTATATTTAACAAACGTCGGATATTAGATGACATCTGACGTCCCCTAATGAACCCAGTTTGGTCATCAGATATAATGTCAGGCAGACATGAATCCATGCGCCTTGCTAACACCCTAGCTAAAATTTTAATATCAGCATTCAATAAACTAATGGGTCTATAACTACTACATAAAGTCGGGTCTTTGTTTTTTTTAATAGAAGAGAGATAGGTGCTTGATTTAACGAGACTGGAAGACAGCCCTGTTGAAAAGATTCAGTATACATATCAAACAGTAAGGGGGCTACTTGTGTAGAGAATTTCTTGTAAAAATCTAAAGCGAAACCGTCAGGCCCTGGAGCCTTGTTACACTGCATGAGGCCAACACAAGTAATAATTTCATCTAACCTGATAGGTTCCTCCAATGTCTTTGCAGTGTTTGTGTCCGCAGTAGATATTTTTAAATTATCGAAAAAAGAATCCATTAAAGAAGAGTCGGTATAGGGGACTGTGAAGTATAAAGCTTAAAGTAAAAAGTGGAAAAGACAGAATTAATTTTTTGAGGATCATACATCAGCTTGTTTGAAGAATTATCAAAAATTTGTGTTATGTAGCGAGATGTTGACTGGTGTTTGAGCTGGGAAGCAAGAAGGCGACCCACCCTATCCCCATGTTCATAGTAGGTGGCTTTGGTTCTTTTAAGTAAATATTCTGCTTTGTTTGTTGAAAGCAAATCAAATTCAGTTTGTAACTTTAAATGTTTCAGTTTAAGTTTGGGACTGGGCCTACAAGAATACAGACTGTCCACCTCTAGAATAGAACGGATAAGCTCTAGCTGCTGTGATTTTCTCTTCTTAACTAAATGGGCAGTATAAGAAATGATCTTGCCATGAATGAAGGCTTTAAACGTTTCCCATAATAGTGATGCAGAAATGGTGTCTGTTTTGTTAGTCTCAATGAAAAAAATCTATATTTTTAGATAAAAATTCACAGAAATCCTGTCTAGCTAGAAGCCCTGTGTCAAATTTCCAAGGGGGCTGGCTCCTAAAGGCAGGCAAAAAGGCGATGTCTGAGTTGAGAACAACTGCACACTCACTTAAGCATGTTTAATCCAACGTTTCAGCTAGTAGCCTTTGTCAAGGTATAATTTCATAAACATGGAGACCAATATAAGTAACAGAGGTAATTGTACACAGCTGAGAGTGGTGAGATCCAAATCAATCAACAATCAACTCATTAACAATTAAGCTCTAACATAGAAAAAGTATTGTAAACAAATCAAACTGAACAGACAACATGAAATAAAGGTTACCATCTAGAAAAATTAAATAAAAATATATTCAA
>JAFVLL020037097.1:0-32751 GCA_021397915.2 Tor tambroides | reverse complement strand
TGCTTATCTCTATTATCTATAAGGTCTGACTGACTATCTTTAAAAACTGGATATTGTTCTCACTACATCGCTTTGTTAGAATAAAAAAAACTGGCAGCTGACATTGTTTAAAACACTCACCAACACATGGGCAATGGGCAAACATGTCTATTGCACAATTACATAGAAGAACTATGGAAAATGGAAAAGTAGTGCGGTGGAATACAAAAAAAAACACGTTCAGTGTGAACGGCCTCTTAAAGTGCAACCACAAGGTTACGAATTGCTGTTGTAACTTGCCAACATATTTGACACTTTCTTTGAGGCTCTACATTTGTGGCTAACCAAACAATTAGACCTCTGGCCTGGCACTCAGGTCCCTTACGTTCAGCATACAAGTAGCAGCCTTTGGCTATATACACCACCATCTACAGAGTAATTACCAGACTATTTAAAATAATGCCACAGCAATCAGACGGTGATAACATGCAATTAAGATGTGCTCCCAGATTAGTGAACTAGCCAATGTACATAACCAATCTAGCAGCGACGTCCGCCAAGATAAAGTGGCCATCTTGCAAAATGTCAAACTGTAGTGATTTAATCAGATTCTGTTCAATTAATATGCATGTCCCCTTGTCCTGTGTTCACTTGTGTTATAGACAGTGATATATTGAGCTCATCTTAGCAGAATTTATCCCAGAGACACTCATTTTTCTGAAGGTTGCTTTTCCTGTCTCTCTTCCTGTCTTGTGCTTCCTCTGCCTGCGAGCTGTGCGTGATCCTACTCAACACCCCCATCTACCCCCCACTTGCCCTACACTCAACCATCTCTCACCCCCCACTCCAAATCATTCCTAGGATTAGGGCTTCATGTCAGAGCGGAGAGGGGGCGATCTCGCTAAAGGGCACCGATATAAATAGAGTGTTGAAATATAATTGTTTGTAACGTAATTTCACCCCCGTGTTAAGTCCCTGGGCGTCCTGTTGGAGGAAGGCAGACAGCCGTGGATGACAGCAGCCCTGGGACTAGCCGTCCCGGGCTCATAGAGACATTAAATCCCGCTTGTCTGGATGCTCTCAGCGGCTTACCGCCACACAATTCCAATCAAATCCCGCTCTGGAGGAGCGTGGGTCTGTGAGTGCAGAAATAGTGTACCGCCAAACATTATGCGCCACTTCACGACGTTGCAAAACACTCGAGTGGATGTTGAGCCCTTCCATGCACCCGTTTGGAGTTGTGTGAATTAATTTTGCTGATGAATTGCAGTTTCCACTGCTGGGAAAGTGTGTATTTGTGTGCGTGTGCTGTCACAGACAGCAGGCTGCTCGGTCACATCTGAGTGGGCTGTACCATCCGGCCTCGGGGGCTACAGTACTCACCATTCCTAGATTGAAACATCCCGTGTCATTTCCTGCTTCGCTGGCTCTGCCAGTCAGGGAAAAAGAGAGGGCTGAAATATGAATTGTGCTTGCCCTCCTTCAGAGCTGATTATCGGGCCGGGCCTTTCAAACGCCTCCCTGTTTCACGGTGGTCCCAGGAACAAGCCTCCAAAGAAGCCAAACGAGACAGCAATGGGATCAGCCACGTGTTGTACTTGTGTAGTCAAGCCATTGTTCCAGTCGAGCTCAAAAGGAGATGCTTGACTGAGCCCTTTTTAATATATCTCTCGCTGGATGTGTGTGGTTTTGTTGAGGTGGCCATGTGTTTGTATGCGTGTGTTCTTCATGTCGTCAGCAATCAGACCAGGAGATATTCTAAGATGAGGTTTCTACGAGGGACCCTTCTCTAATGGAGCTATCCGTCAGCTATCCGAGTTGCATTCTGGCCCCTGCACCGTAGGGTCTTTTCTTTAATGTTAAAGCGGAGGGTCTAAGCACTGCTAGTGGGGGCCATTTGTCAAAATGCATCTGGGGGAAACTTGTTAGGCGTTTTCGCTGAGCTTCAAATGCATTCAGGTCTTTTGTGCTTTGGGTTGTGGGATATCTGTTTTCATGTGTTATGATTAAATAAAATGCTGTCGGTACTGGATTAAGGCATATTTTACATTCAATGTGAAATGATTAATAATGTGTTATTAATATTATAAATACAATATATAATAAATCAACACAAAATATATAATGAATAAAAAAATGCTAACCATCATCATCATAGTTATTATTAGTTATGTAATGTAATTTTTTATATACATTTCTGGCTTTATTGTGCCTGGTTTATGGGTGAATCTTATTCCAAATATAAAATACATAGTCTTTGTAATTCCAGAATGTAATGTTTTGCGTCTAAAAATGCAACCATTCTTTTATGAAGCTCTTTTTTCATGATCAAATCATTTCCAAACAGATGAAGTCCTAGCCTATACCCATTTCCATCTAAATATTGTCAGATTACATAAATGGGGTGTGAGCTGTGGTACACGAAGGATCTTGAAGCATTTTTGGCCTATGTGCAGAACATCATGTCACCAAACTGTACAAAATGTCTGAATCATAACTACCACATAATATGCTCTAATGATGGATGTAATGATTTCAAATCAATTACCATCTCTGATGCTTATAATTTTCTTTCTTGCCATATCCATATTCTTCTATTTGTGCACGTCTTTGTTCATGGCGTGAAGGGGTGGAGGTGACTCATGCTACAGTCACTGACTGCTGTTATAATAATTCAGCATGAATGTCATCTCTAGAGAGCGAATCAGCAGCGGATCTGGTCCTCTGAGCCATGACACGAGCGCTGCATATTACTGACCACAGCTAAGCAGTCACCGGTCAGGGCTTTACAATCTATTATTACACCACATCACAGAGTCCACCTGCTGATCCTACTACTCTAAAGCCGTTGGGTTTGAAAGACTGTCGAAAATTGGTTTTCAGCACAATGTAAAGGTTGTATATTATCATCTGCTGCAATACGTGGTGCACGCTGCGCTCAAGATAATCTTTTCCGCTGGTCACAACAATGTAAAATCTAGAAAGATCTAGAATCTTCATCTAACGTACATTTATGGTGGAAGATCTGAGTAGTGTACACTATTACACCTATTTCTGGTTTGTTTTCACGAACTAAGATGAGAGTTGGTATTATTGTCTGTGGTAATTGACAGTGAGCCACAGATGCTGTGGATAGAGCGTAACTTGTATTGAACCCGGAATACGAGCTGTGATGTCATTGCTCAGAAAGTGTTCAGAAAGTGCTTTAAGCTTGCATGACATATGGCACAATATATTTAAAGTCAGAAGCTGTACAGACACTTGGAAATTTTAAGCATTCTAGAAACATCTGGGGTGTGAAAATACAGATCTACACTGTTAGATTTGTTAACCATAATAAAACAGCATTGACGGGTTATCAGTTCTCAAAGGCCTCCAAGGACTCTAACTTCTTTTTGTAACTCACTATGACTGAATTTGATACATATGGTTCTGTGTCTGGGGAACTTTTGAGTGGAGATAAAAGATGTTCTATTCTTGAAAACAGACGTAATTATAAGCTACCATATATACAGTGCACACACACAAAAACACAATTTGTAGGAGGCTCATTCCAACTCTGCAATATGTTAATCAACAAGGTTAAACATTTGCACATTAGCCACTGCCACAATTAATGAATGCATATGTGAATAAAAAAAATGTATGTATATATGAATGTGTGATTTTTTTTGTTTCTTTTTTTCAATTCACATAATGTTTTCTTGAAAATAATATTTTAATCGATAGTCAATTTATAGCTTAAAAAGTCAGTTCCTCAAAGACATCCTCCAGGAAGTGACAGAATTGTTGGTGAGAAAACAACAGCACAAACATCAGTTAGTATTAGCACTGAATTTGATGAATATTTCTCTTATTTTATGACGTTAGCTTTTTTTTCACCCTAAAACATTCCATGTTTGATAAATTTACAGTACCACTCAGTTAACCCCCATTGTAAACTAATTGTTAGTTCCTAAGCAACAGCTAACATTGGCTTGATATTTCCGTCCTGTTTGTTTTCTTTCCGTCGAGTTACGGTCACATTAAAAAAGGCACTGGATGACAGGAATGATCTAGATACCTTTTTAAGAAATCAGATGTTACTTTGTGTATTTGTAATTGTCACTACAGCTCTGTCTAATGTGCAGTGTTTTTGGTGAGCGATAAAAAGTTAAAGAGATAGCACAGATAAAATTGCTGTATGGATCTATTTTATATAGTGTAAAGGCTGAACCTGTTAGCATTAGTATTATAGTCCTCAAAGATTTCCTCATTCTGTCCCATGTGATCTTTCTTGTTTGAGGAGTCCCTGATCAAAGCGCCTTCTCTCAGATCTTCTTTATTAGATTTTACACTCGCTCCATAGGGGAGCAGGAAACAATACTAAACACGGCGCTTTGAGTGAACAGATATTTATTTTCCCACAGATCGATCAAACCGAGCACAAGTGCAGCAGGCAAACCCGTCGCTAATTTAAATCAATAAGGCGTGTTATAGACAGAAATTTGGGTTGATTTGTTCGTGTAAATATACAATGTAAATTTAAAGATGTGAATCCTCTGAGGTTTGGCAGATTCGTGATGCGAATCAGTACGTCAAATCAACGTTAATCCAAATATTGTATGTCATAAAAACAAATATAGTTTGAAATATCCTCTCGCGCTGAGGAAGGGGAGGGCGGATCTGTCCTTTAATTGGCAGGGCAGAAGTTTGCTGTGGGAAGAGTTCTGCTTGAATGAGATCTGGGCTTGGCGCCAAACGAAGGGAAAAATCTTCTTTCTCATTCTCTCCCCCTGTGATAGCCGAGCTATTCGCTCATCATTAGACAAGGCATGCCGAAGATTCCGAATTTTATTTTAATAACGTAAATGTCTTCATTACGACAGCCTCAGTGCCTTGCCGTCGGGTGATAATGTACTTCCTCAACATTGTGAGATTGTCATGAAAATCCCTCCCTTCTGTTCTATTCACAACTCAAGAGCAATCAGGTGTTTTTGGCACATTTCGCACAAACCTGACTGCTCCCTTACAGTAATGTTGGATCTGGATCGAAGGGCCTTTCTTTGCCCCCAAATTAGGCAAGAAACAACCTCTTTGGCGTGTGATTGCCTCTTTGAGGGAGTATTGTGCCAATTGTAAATCAACAGAGTTGTTTCTGGAAGCATATGCAAGGCCCCACGTTCAGTATTTTATCCAACCTTTCTTGAAAGGCGGAGTTAGTGCAAAGATCTGGGACATTAATCTCACTAAAACTGTAGCGGAGGGTATTAGAATGTTCTCGTTTTTTCTCGGAGGTCAAAAGAATTTGATTGAGGGCCGGGAGACCCAGCAGGGTCCTGCAGCCCAGGGCTGCAATCCCCCCCCCCTGCCCTCAGGCCTGGCCTGGTCTGCATGAATGCCAGAGGTTAGGCTGCCATTTTCCTCCCTGTTGCTGTGTCGCCATGACAACGGATATAGAAATCACAGAAGAGACTTGGGCAGGAAGGAAAACAGACCTAGTGACACACGCTGGCACAGATGCATGGGATTCTTGTGTGGGCTTTGGGAAAGATGAAGTGGATGGGTAAATAAGAAGATAAAGCAGTGCTCAAACTGTTTTAGTGACGTTGGTGAGTAAACAATGTGCTCTGCGTCAGTGTGTTTTGTGCTCTTCGCTCTCTTCGCTCTCAGCTCAACTTGTAGAGCATGCAACTTGTACTGCGTAATTGCTCTGGCTAAAAGCTTCTGCTAATGGTTGCAACCAAAACACTTGTCATACCAGGTGCCAACCTTATCTTAGTATTCCAAAGACGTTGTGTTGTGAGAACCATACAAATCCTATGGCTACAGGCGTCCATTTGTGAGTCTCTAACATGTCAAGAGAGTGTGGAAAAGTTGCACAAAGCATGGGAGGCCTCTACTGGCCAACAAAGTCCTCACACATATGACACGGCCAGGGGAATGGGAATCTTTACAAGATCACAAACAGCTGGTGGTTTTTATGTGAATATCTATGAGTAGGATAATGGTACAGTAGATGTGCAAATGCAAAGTCGTGTCAACACCAATGCTATTTGGTCCTATTAAAAATTCCTTGCACAAGCCTGAGTATTTGTTAGAATTAGACTACGAGAAACCCAAATGCTTTTTTCCTTGCTATTCCTTTCTCTTTTTTAACTGTAATTCTTTCATGACACTAAAATGATGTTCCCCAAACAGTCAACTTCAACAACACATTTTCGGAACAGTTCAATAAGCCTGTCAAAGACTTCACACACTTCATTGAACAATAAAAATCAATACCATTAAACACTTCTCAGAACCAAACGTAAGTGCCTCTCATGAGACCCCGTAAACTCCTATGTTTTTTTTTATATAAATATATATATATATATTTTACAGTTCTGTCAATAACACATTCTGGAGATCTTAAATTCTTCATTACGTCTCAAAGCTCAAAATTCTCTTATGTTTTCCCCGCTCAAACCCTTCCACAAAACCTTTTGTTCCTTAGCCCCTTCGTCCCACGTCGTACACTTTAAAACCCAGGGATCGCACCATTGTGAGGTGTATCATACATCATATTGAGTATCATCTCCATAACATTAACATAATCTGCTCTTCATGGAACAGGGCAAAGGGTGAGCAGCCAATCAGGCGCTTTCTCAGTCACTAGCCATTTGCCTTAGCCTTTGTTTCCTGCGAGCATTCCAATTCATTCACAGATGTATAAGCAATTTTTAACCTTTGTTAGGCAGAGGTGGAAGTGCTTGACATAATCTTGCGGAAACAGACTCCACCGTCGGCCAGATGACAGGTCCTATTAAGTCCTCCAGCTTAACTCAGGCACAAGCGAGCTAACCTCAAGTATGACCACAAACAAGCGAGACTCCAGAGTTTTGTCAGGCAGTCTTATTTAGTCACCATTCCCGGCCTGAAGGCAATGAAAGTAGGCAGCGGAGAATGTGATTACCTTGGAATAAAACTGCATTTAGTTCCACATTGTTCTAGCATACTGACTACGGTACATTTACTGAGATAATTACTAGTACCAACCTTTGCAAGACATTCCCTAGTAAGACTATTCCTGATATAGAAATCACACTGTCGTATTTTTAGGTCCAATGTAGCAGATAAAAGAATGTTCATTACAGTTGTAGTAGTAATCACTATTTGGAGCAGAAGTGTGACTTTCCATTTGAGACCAATGTCTATTGCTCTTCTAGTTTTGCTAATGCCCTGAGGAAATTCGTTGTAGTCTAGGTTGTTTTGTGGTTTGGTTTTAGGTTATTTGTTGTAAAGCATCCCAAAATGGAATTTGGCTTAGATGTTACTTTAATATTTCTTTGAGCATCACTGCGTATCATATGTGTCCTGTCTACGAGCATTACCTTTGTGTCTAAAAGAAGTCTGGCACACAACCCTAAAATCGAATTTATGAATCGCAGTCAGTATGTTCCCTTTTTGGATTAGGGCTCAAAGAATCTATGGTGGCTGGATATAAGCGGTCCAAAATGTATGGAAAAACTTTAAGACCTCTGAAATGGTTCTATGAAGATTAGGCTAAGCATAAAGTACTACTACATGTAGGTGACCTTGATGCTATCTGTAAGAAAGATGGGTTCCTTGCTGGGTAGCTTTTCCTCTTTCCTAAGATTTTACCGGTGGCTTTTCGGCTTTGCTTCTGGGGCCAAAAATCAGATCCCCGTAGCATCTCCTACAAACAAAGTATACGCTCACAAACAGGTACAATGCATCACTAAACAAAGTTACCTTACAGAGAGTAAGACTAATTTATGGTTGACTTGTGCCTAGGAAGAATACAGAAGCACCATCAACCTAAAGCCTCAGAAGCCTTTGGAGCTGAGGTAATTTGTCCTTTCCTACCCAACTTCTTGCTCTCTCCTGCTCTTTCTTTGCCTTTTTCTCTCTTTCTCTCTCCATCTACTTTCAAATGCTATTCTCTATTAATCAGAGCTCACAGTTCAAACTGGTCTTCAACTTCCTCCCCAATCCGCATTAAGCCTGTCATTTCTGGCTATTATTTACTTTAATGGGCTTTGGCTGATCCCTGGCGCAGTGGCTGAGGGAGAGAATAATACAGCTGAGGGTAGCGGGGCCTTAGACGGTGCGGCCACAACTTTGCCTGCAGATTAGCCATGGCAGATGGGCTTTCCAGGGGCTTCCTGTGAGCAGGAGTGTTGATTGAGAGGGTATAATGAGAGAGGTGGTGTCCTCACAATGGAGCCAGCCACCTCACTACACCTCTTGCGTCTAAACAACCCCCCATTCCCGCTCTCGCTCTCTCAAGACTCCGGTCCCCCTCCCTCAGGTTCCTTTCTTTTTCACTCATTTTCTCCCTTTTCCTCTCCCTCTATTCCTCCGATCTTTCTTCCATGGAGGAAGTCAGAGCGCAGCAAAGAGAACAAAAGCGACTGTAAATAAGCATGAGTCTTAATCCAGCATTAATTGGTCCTCTCTCAGACTGGGTGTGCACTTTTTGGGACTGCTACAGGTTTCTGGAAGAATACCCTCTGCTATTGTTTACTTAAAAAGCTGATGTTTTTTTTTTTTTTTTTCTCAAAAGTTGATAAATGTGGTGTTTATTCTTTAGTCTGAGGAATGAAATATTTTTTTCATTTTTGGTAGTGTTAGCTAAGGTGCATTTTTACTTTATTTTTTTGTCATATGTTGGCATAGTTTTTTTTTTTTTTTTTTTTTAAAAAGGCGCCACAGAGCATGACGTCACATCTTGTCCTTTTTTTGAATGATTTTGCAAGTCTTTAAACAAACCCATGACCTAAACTTCAGTGCATAACTCATCTTGCGGTGTTTGTGCTAAAGACATGAATGATGCCTCAAACTGTGCTGCCTGTTGCGGAGAGTTGTGCTGTTACTTTTTTAACTGATCGATTAAAGAAATTTTACAGTGGACAATTAAATGGAAAATCCCTGTCGTGGACCCACCCAGAACACCCGAGCGACCACAAATAAATTCAGCTCATGTTTTCATTAAAAAAAGTCCAAAATTTTTGCAAATTGTCGTAAAACAAACATGTTAGAAGGCTTCTTAATGTGTACTCAAATCCAAGGACAACAGTTAGCAAATCAGGCTATAAGAAAAAACCTGTCTTGTTTTGGGTCGTCCAGTATCTCACCTGTCATTTGAAGGACTTTCATGGTATTTGTTGAAGCGAGACAGGCCTCTGAATTATTGAAGTCCATGAAAGTGTCCAGGTCAAGTTTGTGTACAAGAGTTGATTTTTTATTATCGTGCGATGGGTTCGCTCTCTCTCTTTTCTCCACAGTCTGTTTCCACACAAGAGACGCCTTACAATCCAGTGGCACCAATTATCCCCCTCCTCTCTGTGCTTTTAGCAACTTTTTCAAAACTCTTTTCACTTGGCTCTTGTCAAGCAATGAAAGAAAAACTAACCACCATGTCAAGAGAACTCAGCTGCCTAGCAACTGGGCCACAGTTTAATTCTGATTTGCTTCAGGTCTTGAGTAATGGAATTGACAATGTTAAGCCAGTCACTAATGTTGTTTGTCACCTCTGAAATGCAAACAAAACTCCATTGTTTTCCAGGGTATTGGGCATGATTGATGTTTGGAGTCACAATGGCATCATTCATTTCGCCCCTGTGTTTTTGCGAGGACTGATGTCATATCTTTTCATGGCATATTAAATGTTTTGGAGGAGCATGAATCCGCGTCGCTTTTCATCTTGTGGAGGCTCTGACGCATTCTTATAACTAGCAAAGTTTAATGATTCCATTCAAGTTGTGTCCATTTCACCCAGAAATAATTTAATAAGAACTGGGGCCCTCTGAGAGCCTCCGAGACACGGAGTAATCCGAAAAGAAAGGATAAAAGGAGCTTCAGAGAATAAAGCCTTTAAGATGAAAGTTTTGCGCTTCTTTCTTTTCATGACACCCCTTCTTTGTTTGTCAGGCAACTTTTTGTAGGTTTTTGTTTTCGACACACTTTGCGTATAAATATTTTGATCAGAGAAGAGACATGGTCAACTAGAAATATTTCACTCTTTTCATATATATATATATATATATATATATATATGTTGATAATGTTGGCATTATGAAAATTATTTTAAAATTAAATTACTATTATTGTTATTTATTTATTTATGTAATTATTTATTTTTCCCCTGAAAACCTTGTTGTAAATTCATTATTTTTCACAAATATTTCTGGCCATAGGCAGTACAGTGCCCAGTAGAGCTGGGATGGCATATGATAAACCATGATAAACCATCAAACTTACGGGTCCTCCCACAATCACTACTGTATTCAAACTTAAAGCCATAGGAACAAAAGTCATCTAATGTGACCACTCATTGATATTTCATAAAGGTATGTCCATTAGCATTTATTTTATTTTCTTGCATGTTTATATTTTTTGTCTATCATATTAGAAATTACAGACATAAGTACGTGAAACTTTCTGACTTCAAGTGCTTCAAATAGAACAGAAGTTTGGCGTTTTACAAAATGGCCAGTGCACTTGCCAAATTCGGTGTATAGTTGAAACCTGGCATCTGTGAGACAAAATTGGGCACTTGCCAGATTTGTTATATGATATTTTATTTCTTGTTTTTTTTTTTCTTTTCTTTTTAGAGTAGTATCTTCATTTGAGGACTGAATGAGGATTCAGTGACAGAGAGCCGAGCATCCAGACGGTTGATTGCTGGATATCTGAATGGCAGATTTGTATGATATGGAAACTGGCAATTTCTTCTGCTTCATAGAACATTTTTCAAAGGCCCAAATGGCACAATAAGAAAGCCATCCATCACAAAGAAGGGAAAATTAGCAGAAATAAATGGGACTCTCTTTCCCATCCCCTCGCTGCCTCGCCGTACCCGGGAGAGGGACGTCGGAACGACAGGGTGGACGAGCAAGAATAGACAACAATAAACATGGTCACATCAAAGTCCCAGACGGTGGTATTGGAGCAGGCCTAGGTAGGCGATGGGGGGAAAAATAAACGTTGGCGCTCTATATTAAGCCACAGAACACCCCCTCCACCTGATTCTCCCGACATCCTTCCTCTGGTTGGATGTTCTGCTGTTACCAGGTGAGTCCAAAGGCGGAAGCTTAGATTTATGTATGTGGGTTTTACTTCCCAACGCTCAAGCTGGTGTGCCACCACCTATGAGATTTTAACGCGTAATCCACTAGGCAAATAATTTTCTGCCACCCTTGGTTAATGCAGGCCAGGGTGATAAACTAACATCTCCTCTTATCTGAGCTGGACACAACAGACGCCTGTGTTGTTACACGGCTTTATTATTATTAATTGTCAGCGCCCACGTATTCCTTTGTTCGTTTTTGCACGCTGGAGTCTTCAAGAGAGTTTAGGTTTGCCATAGCAGTCCTTTGAAGGCTTGTGTGTGATATGCTATTGTCACATTTCTCGGGTGAAATAGAGCTTTTAAAATGTATCACACATATCAAAGATTATTTTAATTGCTTGTTTTGTGGTTTTGATTTCTTTTTGTTTGCCTTCAGTATTGTGTATGCAGGAAACATATTTGAATTTCTACGCTATCTGAGCACAAGCATAGCATTTACATTTATGCCAAAAAAAAAAAAAAAAAAAAATCACAAAGCTCTTTTTTATGAATCAATCTTATGGCATGAATGTATTCATAAATTACAATAGTGCATTATTACACAACACTGAGTAAGTAAGTAAGTAAGTAAGCAAATAAATAAATAAATGCCTCAGTGGTTCCTAATTTCTCAGTCTGGTGAAAGAAAACAACATTCACCAAAAATGATTCAAAATTATTCTTTCAATTTGGGGAAGTTGTTTTTGTAGTCTACATTTCGTAAAAGGGCATTTAATCACAGACAACATCACAACAAATAAAGGCATTATGTTATAAACACAAAATCTAGGCATTTTTTGAAGTGCTGGCCTCTCACTGTAATCTTACAGCGCTGTTACCATCTGTCCTTTATGAGAGCATCACTTCTTGTTTTCCATTTCTATACAGTATTGTGTGCAACCCTTTATCCATTTACATAATTGCTGAAAGATTTTTGATTTTTGTCACTGGATTGAATTAAAGCGTAAAACAACAGAAGAAAAGTTCACATGAAGATGTTTGTGAAATTAGTAGTGAAGCATATCTAATTTTTTTTTTTTTTACTCTTTCTCTCTCCGTCTTGCATGGCCCTTAGTAACCTAATCAGGGCTGGCTTTATCTGGTAATCCACATTTAAACTTTAACCTGTAGGGGGGCTCTTTGTGCTAGTTAATGTAAGCATAAAGGCAGACCGGCCTGAATGACTAATCAGATTAATCATATTTCACAAGACTAAAGAGCTTCTCTAAAAGGCGGCAGAATTAGGCCTACATCCATCTGAAGGTGAGGGGGGGAAAGAAGGGAAAAAAAAAAAAAAAAAAAAAACTCAAACGAAACAATTGTATCCCTGACGAAATGATGGCTTGGAATAATTTAATGTTCAAAAGGCAAGTTTTTAATCAGCTCAGCTGTCTAAAGCTTTACATACTCAGGGCTTTTAGGTCATATTAAACAACGCTTGCAAATGACAAAACAGTGTCTGGGATCAATATGCGTGTTTTGACCTCAAATGAAATGCGTTGTATAAGAAGCTAGTACAAATTTTACAGTCTAACTGACTTTATCAATGTTTTAGGGTTTAGCTAATGCTACCAGTTATCTTGTTACAAGGAGAAAGACGGCCCGTATACATGCTGAAGTGGTGGGTGTTGTTTCTTTCAACTCTGTTTACTAATGAATATTCATGCTGGTGTAAATGTGAGCTTCTTAAACTATGCATTATTTATGACAACACACACGTTTCACTTTGTCAGAGGGTAAAGTCAATTACCTGTCAAAACGGCAAAATGCTAAATGGTGCAATTCACGTGAGAGTGCTATATCAAGAGCTGCGTGTAATTTTCATCTGTTTTCCCAGTGTCAAACATCTGTTGACAGAGAGATGCACATTCTCTAAGAAGGAAGTTTTGTCTTTGAGTAAGAAATAATGTGACAAGTGTAAAGACTCTACATCCTCAAATCTGTACTCCTCTGAGCAATATTATTAAGAAAAATGGAGGAACATAAATGTACTGTTTTTTTTTTTTATGCCACAAATGATCTCTAATTTATCACAAAAGAGGGGAAAGGCTGTATTTAAACAATCAAATTGAAACCGTAGTGCTTTTCCTGGAACTGTGCGTAGCAATATGAAAAACACAGGCTTTGAGTCCAGGCCATAGGAACAGAATAGCATGTCACTTTTCTACCGTCATTATACCAGCTATAATTTTCATTCCATTAGGGTATGGCACATGCTATCAGGGTTATCATATCAAGCAGTCAAGCATGTAGTCCTCGTCTTTTCACATACAGCAGATTCTCTGACAATTGTTCTCTTGTCTCCCGACTGCAGAACGTACATGTGACAAGCCATGCTAGGCCCAAGACATCTATTCTTCTCTTTTCATTATTTTTATCCTCTGAGACTTATGTAAGGCTGTATGTATGAATAAAGAGATGCTTTCAAGTCTTTGTGCAATTAATAATAATAATGATAATAATTTCCATTTCTTTTTATTGCATCCATGTTATTTACTTGATTAAATATACTGTCAGGAATTCATGCTTTGTAATATAAGTACAAGGAATTAGATTCATTGCAATCTCATATGCTTGCAACATGTATTAATTCTCTCAAACATGACACAGGGAGCAGGTTAGCAGAGGGCAAGCTTGGTCTAAACAGTTGGGGGTGCACAGTCAGGTTGTTTCACTCCTTCACAACAAGGGTAATGTCCACCTCCCAGCAGCTCTTAACTAGGGTTTGACTCCATCTAGTGGTTCACTGAGCTTCCTTCAGTCCTGAGTAACTCCATGACCACCAGGCCTCCATAGAGCACAGACGCCATCATTTACAGACGCTCACAAGAACATAATGCCCTTTATATTCTGTAATCCTGTGTTCAACATCTACAGTAATTTCCAATTAAAAACCAATTAGGAGTAAATAAGACCTTCGGTTTTGAAAAAAAAAAAGAAGGGATCAAAACTATTTTAGGTTAGCCTTGTGATGAAAATGATTGGCTATCTACATGAACATATGAGCTTAGCCCATCCTCCAAATCTTGGTATTATCCTAATTCACAAAAATAAAGTTGTCGCTGTCATTCCGATTTTCTCTACTTTTCAAAATTGGAATGAAGTTGCCTCCATCTCCGTTAATCGAGCAGATTACTTTATGTAAAGAAACAATCTGGAAGATTTTCCGTCATAATCGTGTAATTGACCCCCTCTCTTTGACAGGGCAATTTCCACACTTATTAAGGTTCTGACACACTTGAAGTAATCGTATTAGTGCTTTCTATAAATTGGCCTAATATTGTGTATTAGCATGTGCGCACTTCAGGGTAATGGAAGGCCGTCGTACCCAACGTGTGATGTCTTCATCATCCGTATTCTGAGGAAGAAAATGACGTGGCGGGGAACAAAAATAAGCACAGGCCTGTGGACTTAGTCAATCATAAAATTATTCATCACCTTCCCCTCATCTTAAAAAGACGCCCGCGTTGCACCACAGCACGGGTCCACAAACAAACTATCGCAAAAGCGACGATGACGTGAGCATGCTAAACAAGTAAAGAAATCTCGAATTTCATTACATCAAGGTAAAAAGCATCACCGTCGGACCCCTGGGTCCTAGGGCCTCTTGAGTGAAACCTTCGAAGCATTTCAAACTTTTTTGCAACCCTTAGTGATGCTTAACAGGCTTGACATTCCGCCCAGCCGGCGTCTGTAAACACTGCAAAGGTAGAGAGGACGAAGTTGCAGTGTAATAACTCACTAGTGCAAAATGAGACCGCTCGCTGGGCATGCCGGAGGGAAGAAACAGCGCGGCCCTCCTCGCGCCGATCCCCTCTGGCGAGGAATGCTCACTCTAGAAACTAGCTTCTAGTTAGGGTTCTGCCACATCCTGGTACTTTTATCTACAACCTTTGACCCCGGGCACATCTGGAAACTTAGTTGGAGTCCAAAAGATGAGGATGTTTTCTTTACTTTTCTTCAAACCTTTTATGGAAGACAGCAATGTTTTCTTCTTGTCCTCAACAGAGTGGTCTGTCTCAAAGCGCAAGCGTGTAAAAATGGCTGCACTCGTTATGAACTCCTGCATAACGAGAGTGCATGTGAGACGGTCTAAGACAGAGAAGACCACATCGTTGGCCCAGGGCTATATGGTTCTTAAGATCTCAGAAGGGCAGATAAACATCTTAGGGAGGTTCAAGGTCCAGGAATACAAGGCCTACGAGGCTTTGAAGTGTCGTGATGGTCTTGCTTAATAGACACAGCACGCATGGCCAAGGCAAACACTCCATTGTAGGATATTTTGAGGTTACACATAGAATTACATCTGTGATCAAACACATCGGCTGTTTATTTAGTTAGCTCATGGAGATGAACTGAACCCTCTTGATGTTAAACGGTACAAGATGGCTCCATAACCGCCTAGAGGCCTTCTTTTGTTCAGACCTTTCTATCCCAGCAAACTGGGATCGGTTTGTTTGTTCTGAATAACTCAAAAAACCACCAACACAAGTTTTTGGATTTGTGGTAACTTGTAAACACACCAAAGTACACAATGGGGTGCATTTGAGAGTAGGTGAACGCGTGGCCTCTTGAACCGAATCTGTTTTGGCACGTCTTGAGAGACCTGTCGGAGCCACGCTTAATGACATGATCTGAAAATGGAAGCATGGAGACAGATGAAATGATCGTAGCGGTGCAGTGATCAATCATATCTCATTCTGCGGTGTTGGTTTGGGCTGAGGTTTGGATGGAAAAGGAGAGGTGGATGTGGGAACACCATGACTACAAGATCACCATGTTGGCCATCCAAAGGATGTGGAATCCTCTTTAGCCAGCACAAGTGATTTTTTATATGGGCTTCATGCAGAGCGGGCCAAGACCATAACTGCAGCCTTGTTTGACAGAGGTGACATTTACTAGTCGTTTCTCTCATGCTGGTCTTCCATGATTCTCACATTTCTGTTTCTCTGCTTCATCTTACGGCATTTCTCCTTTGCTTTTACAGTCCTCAGAATTCAAGCTGGGCGTAGCGACAAAGTTCACTCTCAGAGTTTCTACAGACAGCAGATGTAGGTCTCTGGGGTTGTTTGATTCACTTGAAGGTCCTTGAGGGAGTATTTACACCTGTCTATCAGAGTCTAAGAAAGATTATCTCATAGGTCTGGTTATGCCTTGGAGGGCTAGTGTGCTCATATTGAGTCTCAGGCGTATTTAGTTGCGGGAGAAATCGCTGTAATTCCCTTGGATATTCAAACCACTTCAGGCCTAGTGTGCCCACAAAAGTTATTAAAAGGGGAAGTGAATGGAACCCCTAAACGTATTTAGTTTTTATCATGATCCTGACACCTTTATGTAGGATTACGCATATAAATTTTACTTAGTGTAAGGAAGTGAATCAGTTGATGGTTAAGAGAAAGAGTCTTTTATTACTGAATTAGTAAGTATGTCCTCGAAATGGTTGTTTCTTGTGGTAGTTTGTGTGTTTTGAGGTAGTCAATTACTGATATAATCAGTAAATAATAATCAGCTTAATTTATACTTCTCTGTTATTTTCTGTGTAAAAATAATAATAATAAAATTTAAAAAAAAACCTGACACTGTTGTAAAGGTTATTTTAATTGTAAGTTTTGACCATGTGGGTCTATAATTATGAACTATTTCAGACTTTGTTAAAACTAAATTTAAAAACAAGAAGAACTGTGGTTCGTCACTTTTCATGTGGGTTAGATCTCCTTCTCTCTAACTGGACTGTTCTTAGGTAGAATTGCCTGCAAAATAGACTTTACTGTTTTGATGGAATTTAAAAAAAAGAACCGTAAATTCAGTGTTACTCTTTAAATTTACATTATATAACCCCACATTTTCAATTAAAGGAATAGTTCACCCCTAAACAAAAATTTGCTGAAAATTTACTCACTCAGGCCACCCAAGATGTATACGACTTGGCCCGATCTGAGTTTGTTTCTCACCAGTAGAACTTCTGCAGTGAATGGGTGCCGTCAGAATGAGAGTTCAAACAGCTGATACGTCACAATAATCCACAAGTAATCCATACCACTCCAGTCCAGAAATTAGCATCTTGTGAAGCGAAAAGCTATGTGTTAGTAAGAAAGCATGTTAGCTTTTCCCCAACTGCTTCCATCCAAATTTTCATTTTTGGGTGAGCTATTTTTTTTATTTATTTTTTTTTTTTTTAAGTAATGTGCATTGCTGCTTGCAGTTTATTCAGTGTGTTTACTTTTTATTTTCCATAATAGGTAGCATATAAAAAATAATATAGTTTTATTTTAAGGTATCCTTGTTAGTGTAATTATAGAAATAAGTACATAGTAATATTATATACAACATGTATGTATTATAGGGTTACAAAAAAAGTTTTATTGTAGGGTTATTTGCTTGCAATTATGCATAATGTACTGTTATTTCAATAGAATGTACATATCTGAAGAGTTGAAGAGCTGCATTATTAAGCGTGTTTACATTAGCATTTATAATCGAGGTACAGCAGGTTTTGTGTAGATGAACTGCAGTCTCCATCTCTCTGTTTGAATATATGTGACACAATGTGTAATCAAATATTTGATATGGACTACTGTGATATCCTGCTTGTGTTGCTTACTTCGCAGTCTTTTGTGGGCTTAACAGCAAAGACAACTGGAGTCTGATTAATGTATATACATGCTGAAGGAAGACTGTATGATTTCAATTGGACTAAAGCACGTACATGACATTTTAAAAAAGACAAATTGTGGCTTCAATCCGACTGAAAACTGAACATTTAAAATGCATGTATATTAATTCTCTTTCAGGCTTTGTCACTTGCAGTCACAAATCTCTTTTATTGCATGGATTAATCAGATATGTTGAGGCAAAGTAATTTGTTCAATATCCAAATGTGACGTGATGCATGACACCGAGCCTTGCGTGATGTTTCTGGTTTCCCAGATGTATGATTCATTACCTGGTAGTAAGTCCTGGTACATTTGACATATCGTTAAGCTTTAGGTTTTTACTCCAGTTTAAATAGCTTCGGTTTCCTCTGCGAACACCCTTCCCTGTAAAATAAATAACTATATTTAATGAGATATGAAATGCATACAAATGTCTACTGTCTTCACGGTTAATTGCAACTTGTCACCCAAAGCATTTGTTGATGTATTGCTTATGCTGGTAGGTTTTTCCAACTTCAGAGTTTCACTCCTTATATCTACAATGTATTCAGTGTTTCACTTGCAGATATAACTAAAGCTGTGGTAAATTTCAGAATTCACCATTTAGGTATTCTAAATGCATATGTATTAATAATAAATATTTCCAGTTCAATATATTTGATTGTTCTGCAAGATGATTGCTGAATTATCTTCACTGAAGACCCTGCAAAAATCATCTATTCTTTGATGAAACAAGGACATTTGTGTCAAACTTTCTTATTCAGGTAACATGCATCATTCATTCATTCATTCATTCATTCATTCAGGTTTAATAAAAAAAATGGCACAGAACAAACATTTTAATTGTCATATTATGCTCACTTTTCCAACTGTTGTTCCCAAAGGTTCCTGTTGACTGTTTCCTCTCTGCGTGTGCGTGCGTGTGTGTGTGTGTGTGTGTGTGTGTGTGTACTGCCTCATTAATCAAGTCTGTACTATGTCTATCCTCTCCATTCGTAAATTTCTCCTAAATTATACTTTCTTTTTTTTAACAAAGAATGACTGTCAACAACTCTCATTACCAGATGAGATGTTCATTCGTATTCAAGAATAGCAGTGCAATAATACTTACATCTTCACAAGCTAGTGTTTAACAGAGCGACTGGTATCTCCAAGCTGCTCGGACTTGGTGCCGTATGATCAAGCTGGCGTCCAATGGCTTTTGCCAGCTGCGTAAATGAGCTGCTAAAATTGCCTAGTGAAGCCAATGCATAAAAAACAAGAGAAACTGAGGAAGACCAATCCACAGATAAGAGCAATTCCCCTAAAGACAGAGGGGGAAAAAACACACCAGAATCAAGGACTCTTTGGTGCTGTATTTATTAGAGACCCCCCGGTCTACTTCTAGCGTATGGCACATTCAATGAAGCAAAGGCAAGCTTCAGATCAGGCCAAGTCGCATATCTGTGTCCGCATAGATTAGAGGAGGTCATGCCATGCTAATGAGAATCATCGCTATCAGCTGATAGCAAAAACAACTAGCTAATTGCTACGCTTGTTTACAAGACAATTCGTCCTGAATCAAAAGGTTAATTATATCTGAAACGGACGTCTTAATTTCCAATCGGACCCCATGTCTTTGCTTCGCCGAGCGTTTATCTCGCTCATTCTCCTGTCTTGGTCTTTTTTGTGTTTTGTTTCAGACTTTTTCTTCCTCTCCCTCAAAGGAACATGGTGACAAAAAGGCAACATCCAGTTATGGCTGCCTGCATGTTTCTTGATAAGCTTCAGGCACTGACACTAGCCTATTACTTTCATTCTCAGGAAGTGCCATAATTAGCAAGCACCATCAGGCAAAAGAGTTAATGCCACAGAGGACGTATTCTTCTCAAAGTTTTTCTCACCCCGAAGGTTTCCCATAGCTCAGGCAGTCTGTTAGCTCACCCTGAAATTAAATTTGTTTAGTTGCTGTGGAACATCAACAACGGCACAGAAAAAAATTAACAATATGTTAGCTAATTATGCTAATGCTCAATTGTTCTCGCGTGGTGATATGTCGACTCGGGGAACGGAGGCGTTTCACTTCCACGTTGTCATGAGCTGGCTGTAGGCCAGGACTCTGTGCTCTCTCCGTCGTTCTTCACCTGAAGGCAAAAAGACAACTGTCTCATTCATCCTGCCAAAGTCATTACTGAGCGTGAGCAAGAAGATAAATATTGTTGTAGATGCCCAAGTTTCCACAAATGAGGTTCTTCCAGCCAGATCGCTCCAGCTATCCTTGGCGGTCTAAGCTGAGACATGGATCTTGATAATACGATGTGTTCATGCATTATTGGTTGGTTCATGGAAAATAGACATGCCATCATCAGCGGGAATGCTGGGATTGAATGATGCTTTGCCATATTACTGATGCTTTTGTGTAAGGCTGCGCTTTGGTTGTAAATGTTATTCATTTTAACTTGGTTATTTAGAATGTCGAAATTCCTGATAAGTAAAAATAAATTTTCAAACGTAACTCTTTTTGTAAATCCCCTGCTAGGTGTTTGTGCTGTTGTGTGTGTGTGTGTGTGTGCTTTGTCCTGAGGTCTGAGGTCTGAGGGCAGAGGAGAAAAGTATAAATTGATACAAATTAAAATTCTTAAGAAAGCTCATAAACCTCCAAATAATAATATTTCAAAATATTTCACTGTTTTCATTTATTATTTATTTTTTAAAAATAGTTGTGATTGACTGTTTTTGCAAAAATAGCAGTATACACTCCATAAATAATTTTTATGTTTGCTTAATAGCCATAGTGGGATAAAATTAGAAAAAAGTGAATATACTATTTAATAAAGTTAATACAGTTAATATGCTATTGTTGACCTTTACAAAATGCATTCTGATTTTTCATTTACTACTCATTGATTGATTGAATGAATGAATGAATGAATGAATGGGTTCCTTGTGGTTATATGAAGGTAACTTGTTATTTCATAAGGAGGCATTTGATACTTAATTCCTCGTCCACACTTTTAAGTTCTGTGATGTCAAAACATCAGTCCATATGAGCTGGAAAGCAGTATGCATTTTTGGACACAATATGGATAGGGAATTTTATGCCCAATTTGACACAAGAAACAACTCTGTTTCTGTAGATAGGCATAATCAAGTATTTGCTAATTAATATTGCAAGAACAAACCCGCCAGTGTATTGGTGCATGGTCTAAAGCACAGATTTGAAAGGAGTGGACTTTATTGTCCAGACTGGTGTCTTAGTGAAGACATCTGTTCACTGGTGTAAATTACACGTCACACTCAATGAAAATTTTAAATAGAGACCGCAGGACGTACGACGGAAAAAAGATCTCGCAGTATCCAGCAGCTTAAGTGTTGAAAAAGCCCAGCTGAAACATCACTGTTCCAGAAGCCCCAAATCACTCGCTCATTCTTCAGCTAGATGTAGCGTCAGCGCTGTTGTGTGTTTCTAACCCGGTCATTGATGCTACAGCCCCTCTTTCCTCCACAAACGGGGTGAAACAGTTGAGAGAAATCCGAACGAGCCGCAGTAAAACTTGAGCATCCGAGCTCGCTGTATCTATGGCTGGCCTTAACGATTCTCTGTAGGGCCTCCTATGGTGCGAGTCCATATTTATGTTGGCAATATATGCAAAAGAATTAAGCCCGTAAAACCTCACGGCCACACAAAGCTCTCATTAACTTGGAGGGGCCTCTATTCACTATGACCCCGTTTATTTATGCTGTGTGGATAGAGGCGAAAATCCTCATCGCTTTTAGCCATTCTCTTCTGCTTTCACACAACTCTTTTTTTTTTTTTCCAAGCATCACTTTGTACCCACAATCAATAGACTGGATTTATAGCAGCAAAATATGCCCTTTTGTTTTGATTGCAGTTGAGTGATGCTGTGTCAATATCAGGGATTGTTTTTCTGCTCGTTTCTGAGAGCACAAGAAAGAATTGAGAGCGCGGCTGTGTTGTCTGCTGCATGTGTCCATAACGCAACGATGACCCACTGTGTAACAATAAAGACATAAAAGCATTGCTATTTATTTTCCATTAAATCAAATTATTCATTGATCCAACAATGATGCAATATTTTCTTGCTAAAAAACATTTCATTTTATTACAACACACCAATTGCTGATGTCTCTATGGGAACTATTGCTCTTGTTTGAAAATGGCGTGTACATGAAGTATATTCCAGTCTGCACCTGCTTTAAAATTTACCATGTTGACATTAATGATCATTATGAAATGAAAAGTGAGGCCAAGCTCTTTAAGTGTGGGAATCATTCGTACACAAGGAGAAAATGAGTGCTGTACCAGCAATGACCTTTGACCCCAGCATATAAGCCGCCTGCAGTTACAGAAGATGGAGAGTTTAAAGGACAAAGGGCAAGTCTGACAGTGTCATGCGTCATTTTTATTTTTCTGTGTTCTCAAAGTAGCAATATGTAGCCTATAATGTAAACAAGCCTCTCCACATAGCGTGTGGTTGAATGTGAGTGTGTTTACGTTTGTGGCATAAATGGAACATATCAAAGTTGAAATACTTTCAACTTGACATGGAGTCTTAAAAAAATAAGCACTCATTGCATGAGATGCAACAAAACAACATCAATCAGCTATTTTTTTTTTGTTTTTTAATACACAACAGAACACAAGAACACATACTGTTTGTATGCACACTTTGCCATGTATAAAATCATATTAAATACTTAATATTATCAATTTTCTTTGTAAATTAGTATGGTGTTTGTTGGCTGTGAAGAGGTGTCTAATTAAAGCATTTAATAAAATCCCAATGAGCAATAAAGAACTGTCCTATAGTAGGCCTACTACATGTTAGCAATTAGCCACTTCCTCTGGGTAATATCCTGTCTTTACAGCCTTTGTGTAATAAGATTGTTTTAATATTCAACTATAACTTAAAGGTATCATAGGTGATTGTCTTCAGAAACATTTTTTGTTATTCTGGTTGAAAGTCTCTTCACATCCTGATAGCAATCATTAAGTTAAGTGGTTTAAATGTATTTATCTGTATTTATATATATTCTGTGGAAGGTGTAGGACCAAGAAATGTTCGTCCAATCAAAACGCTCGATCCGAGCATTTTAATTGTCTTTCCTACCTGTCTGTCAACGTATGTATTTGCGTACCTCTGTGCACCCTGCAGATAGAGCAAGAATGGCAGGCAAACATCAACAACCCGATCTTCCTTCCTGGTATTGTAGTACTTTTACTAACTGTGCTATTATGTTTTCTCACCGATGAATGACACATGATGTAGCCCAGCGGTTCCCAATTGCAGTCCTCGCGCTCCCCGCGCTGCATATTTTGCTTAGTCTCCTTTAGTTAACACACCTGAATCAGATAAGCAGCTCATTAGAAGAGACCCAGCCAACACACACATGTGGGGCCCATAGGGGTTGCAACTGGGCCGATATCTGGGGCCCATCTGGGCTACCCAACTGGGACCCAGCTAATTTTGTCCTCAGTTTCCATGGTGGCCCAACATGGGTTAGCCCAGATGGGCTGATGATGGGCCCTTGATGGGCTCCATATAGGGCCCATATGGGTTAACCATGTAGCTCCCATTTGGTGCCTACATGAGTCTGCCTACATGGGTTAGTGATGGGACCCAGCTAGGTCTTATGTAGGTCTCTTATGGGCCACAACAGGTATACACATGGGCTAATATATTTGTCTGCTTGGGTTACCTTATTTTACAGTACACCCCTAAATACAAACATTACATTAAATCCACTAAAATGCTAAAGGTATTCAATAAACAGAAACCAGTAGTTCATGCTTTTAAGCAAAGTTTATTTGGAATAATTTAAACATGACTATTATAACTTGTACATTTACAACTTTATAAAACACAAGGATAAAAAAAAAAAAGCTCCTGAAAAACTTTTTCTTGTAAAAAACTTCATAACTTTTATTCTGCATGCTTTAAGCAAGGTTTTGTTGGAATAATTTGAACATGACCATTATAACTTGTGTATTTACAACTTTATAAAACATAAGCATCTTAAAAAAAAAAAAAAAAGTTAAAGTGAAGCTCCTGACAAACATTATTTGAAATAACTTGTATCGTTTGTATACGCATATCTGAAAACTCTAAAATACATTATTTCACAAACAAACCAACAGTGCAGCTCCTCACTCCTCTGTCCTCGCTCTCTCAACGGCCCTTTGAAAAGACAACAGTTAATCAACCACTGTGCCACTTTTTCACAGTTAAAACAGATGATTCTTGTCTTTTTAAAGATTGTATTTCCATTTAATAATCAAGAATATCTTAAGACTCATTTTATTCGTGAACTCTTACTACGCGGACCGCAGAACCGTTTCCTCCGCCACTGATCAGCTACTTTGACACTCTTTTCTGGTAATTTGGTTAAAATAATTTTTTTTCAAGCTTCCTGTAAAACACTATAAAGCATTAAAGTTAGATTAAATTCCATATTTAAGCCCTTGCAATAAATAAGCAGTCATCTCCATTTTTACAGGATGTATAATAATGGTATTGGATATAATATTCTATCATAAATGATTTCTGTGTAAACAAGGGCACAGGGCAACATTTAAAGGCATAGTTCACACAAAAATTAAATTTGTCTCATTTAATCACAAATGTCAAAATCTGTCCATCTGAAAATTTCTTTTAAAAAATGATCATTTTTATCAGGCAATGTATAGGTCATTTTCATTGCCATTACAGTGAAATAACTGAACATAAACATAAGAGCCTGATAAAAATGATTTTAGAAGAAAATTTCAGACGGTTTTTGCATCTGATGTCTTCATTTGTTCTTATTTTATTATCACTTCACTTGTATTAGTGTACACTCTAAAAAATGCTGGGTTAAATACAACCAAGTGCTGGGTAAATGTTGGACAGAACACATGCTGGGTTGTTTTCAATCAACAGTTGGGTTAAATGTTTAGCTTAAGCTTCTGGGCAGTAACCCAACCGCTGGATCTAAACAACCCAGTCGCTGGGTTGTATTTAACCCAGAATTTTTTAGAGTGTACTTGTCTTTAATAAAGTTTGAATTTTATCATTTATTATAAACTGAGTTTTGTGATTGCTAAACCACAAATTAACAGTTACTTATCACTAAAATAAGCAGTACACCTGGTTCATATTCTCATAATTTGGGGTATTGCTTGTCCAAATATGGACAATTATTTGCATACAATCAAACTGATTTGATTCCACTGATTTACGAAGAACAAACTCAACTCTACCGAATAACCTCTGTTTGCACATGAATGTTAATAATCGAACAGCAAGTAAACATACCTTATGGAACCTCAAGCAGTTTGAGCCCCCGAAACCCTTGCCTTCCATGCCGGCCAACAAAATTGAACTCTCTTGATAAGGGGTGGTCCAAAAGGAAGGCCATCATTCTTCTTGTAGCTTCATCCACAGTACTCCCTCCAATGTCTGCCACCAGAGCAACCTAATTTAAAACAAGATTATTATTATTGGGGAGACAACACAAAAAATTAACCCGAATAATTGCAATTACATTTCCCCCCAAATCTACTGTGTATCGAGTCCATACACATGTCTATTACTCCCAATTCCTATGGAACACTTCCATAATTCCTATGCGGTTACCTCTGTAACAGATGTTTTATACTTGTACTACAATTGTGTTGCCTGTGCTACAAAAACAATTCTCAATAGCAAAACAGCTACAGTACTGTGAAAATGTCTTAGGCCACCATTACATTTGTTGTTTTGGAAATGGTATAATGATTATCTCAGAGTTTTTATTAGAATACAACCAGAAAATACAGGAAATTTATAGGCAGTATTAAAAAACAGAAAGAAACAAAATGGTGGCCTAAGACTTCTGCACACAGTACTGTAACTTGGGTGCAAAAATGTTAACGTTCAGCCCTGTGATCCTGCTAAATGGTCATGTTAGAACATACCACTTGTTTAAGGTGAGGTCTGCCAATTTCTGCTCCACTGCATCAACATCCGAGACCGTCCGATTACTTCCTGTAAGAAAAATGCTTATTATTTGAAAAAATTAAAATTCTAATTTAGGCAAAAACATTTGTATAGTCATAACAATTTGTATGATTTGTAATAACACCTGAATGCAAACTGATGCAGATAAGGCAGAAACTCCTGTTTGCATGATAAATATTAAATATTGTTGTACTATTATTGTATTTTATGTATTGTTAAAGTACAACAGCCTTGTTTACTGTTCAAATCGAGATCTGTCCCAGGCTAACGTACCTTATTTACAATAGATTAGCTTACACTAGATTCTCTGCTGTTTTAGCCATTTGACATACTCATTGTAATCTTCCTTTTTCGTGGGCACACAGCCCGGTGCCAAACTCTGCAGTTTAAGTATGAGCTTTTTTAGTGCTTTTTTACTTTTAGAGGGCGTAGGGAACACCAATACAGCATTATCGTTTAGACATTGGCGCCAGAAATAAGAGGAAAAATATGGCGCGATCTGAGTATGATGTCTAAATTCTAACGAGACAAAAATCCAAACTATGTTTCGGTTAACATTATGGTTTGTAAACAATATAATTACATGCTCTACATTTTCAGTTTTAAAACTGTAATTCTTACCTGGGATACACTGACAGCAAACGTCTTCTCCCGAAAATTACAGCCAAGCAGTCAGTGGCGTCGGCGCGATTCAGTGTGTGCAGTGTGGGGGATGAGAATTGCTGAAAGATAATGAGGTGCCAAATTATGAAGAGCTTTGTATGTAAGAAGTAAAATTTTATAATGAACACGATAACGAACAGGAATCTTGCGATGGGGTGAGATCTGGAGAGAAAGTTTTCAGCACAATTAAAGTGGCTTTCATTTTTTTTTTTGGCTAAATGTCAGTGGAAAATTGGGTAGAATTGCATGAGTGTTGGAATCATAGACTGTAAAAAAAAAAGGAGGGCAATTTTTAGATTGATTAAATTATCCAAGTGTCAAAACAACAACAACAAAAATAATTTTAAAGACACATATATCCATGCACTATATATCCATGTAATCACCCCATGGAATTAATTATGTTTGCACTTATATATTTGATAAAACAAATAGGGTCCCATGTGTAGCCCATTTTGAGCCCATGCACACATTTCCCATTAATTACCCAACTGGGAACCACATGGGGAGCCCACCTGGGTTCACCCAAGTGGGCCCCAGATAAGATGCCCATCTGTTCACCCATGTGGGTCCTAGCTGGGTCACCCAAGTGGGCCCCAGATAAGATGCCCAGCTGGGTTCACCCATGAGGGTACTAGCTGGGTTACCCAAGTGGGCCCCAGATAAGATGCCCACCTGGGTTCACCCATGTGGGTCCTAGCTGGGTCACCCAAGTGGGCCCCAGATAAGATGCCCACCTGGGTTCACCCATGTGGGTCCTAGCTGGGCCACCCAAGTGGGCCCCAGATAAGATGCCCACCTGGGTTCACCCATGTGGTCCTAGCTGGGCCACCAAGTGGGCCCCAGATAAGTTTCCCACCTGGGTTCTCCAATGTGTGTCCTAGCTGGTCCACCCAAGTGGGCCCCAGATAAGATGCCCATTTTGAGCCCATGCCCACTCTGTACCCCAGCCTAAGTGAAACCCACCATGTGGGCCCCACATTAACGCAGGTTTGCTGGGAGCTACGTGCATGAACTGTGTTCCGCCTGACATGCCCTCACACAGTGTTCATTGCTCCCTTCTCTCGAGCAGGGGAACTGGCCGGAAATTTATTTCACTGAACATTCATTCGCAGATTGCACTGTGCAGCGCTTTACACACAGACGAAACTTACTAGAGAAGTGGGACATAATATACCTCTGTAAATAAATACAATTTAAATTCACGTCTCGCACACTTTAATGCCCTTTGTATGGAACATATACGCTTGCTTTGAACTGGAATCATGGCGGAATATCTGGTGATGTCCACTTCGCAGGGAACTTATGACTTACTAGATATAGAACAAAAGTCAGACGTGATAAGATGTATGAAATGTGCAGAGCGGGGAGAGCGCGAGGACTGTTATTGGAAACCCTGATGAGTAATTTAATGTTGTCTTGGTATTCCGCCTTGAGCGTATGTGTGTTCAGGGGGCGTGGCTTTGGACGGCGATTGCAGGGAGGGTGGGACGTTCGCTTTCAGTGCTATCAGGCTAAAGTTAGCATTTTCCGAAATGTCCCACTACACCTTTAATCAGTTCTGTTATAGTTACTGTTTAAAGCTTAAAGTGAATTCAGGTTTAAAGCAACTTAAAGTACTCAAACCTATTACTATTGAATTCACATTCATACTTGTCTTTCATGATTAATTTATTCTGCAATCAAAAGTGTTTGATAATGGACTTTAGAAATGAATTAAGACATTTAGGAAAGCAACAACTGAAGTGGGTTTTAGGCTTTGTCTGTTAGCTTTGAGACCACCGATTTGCTAGTGTACTCCCAAATGTTTACTTTTCAGCAGATACACTTTTTACATTTATAGTCTTGCTCTCCTGATGAGAATGGACCAGAAATATTGATGGCTTATCTCTACATTAACAGATTTGAAAAAGATAAAATAATAATAATAAAAATAAAAATATGGACTTTTTGGTACAGAAGGAAAAATTAAGAAAGAAAACAGCGAGTGTTGTTGTTAAGCTGAAAGACGGCTGGTCACAGTTTGCTCTGTCAATCACTGCCACCTTTCCAATCATGTGACATGCTTGAGCCAACCAGTCTGTGTTTTACAGCCTGACTCCACCCACTCTGGACACGTCTGTCTTCTAGGTCTCCCTCATGTCCAAAAACAACTGTGATCTGTGGAAACGTTAGGTATGTTTTGCACATACACACACAGGCACACACACTCACCTCTAAAGAGAGCTCTCAGCTTCAGCGGGCGGTCTGAGCGCTCCTCGTAAAACAAACAGAAATCTCGCTGAACGTTTTACCTGCGCGCCTCGGCAAAAGCAGCAGAAATACAGTTGAGGATTGAAAACATTTGCTATCTCCCACAGGGCAGGAAAAGGGAATAAAACATAGAATATTATCAAATAAAAAAGTGAAATAAAATCACAAAATAAAATTTTACATACTGCTGATACATGACACAGTACATTAAAACGGTGCAGATGCCGCAAAGATCACTCATAAACACTCACAATGGAACACACATAGCTGCAAACCCAGTTTTGGGGAGTAATTAAATGTGACTAACTTTATTTGTATTTATTTATTTTTTAATCTACAATGTGCTGTACTGTAGCTTTTCCAGTAACTTTTTCAACATGTAGCAGTACAGTGACAAAACATTATTTTGCTTGTTGTTTTTAATGCACCATTGTGTGTAATCTTCTTTCATAAGCAGTGGTAGTTTGATTTATATGCTGATTTATATGATTGGTTCTTTTAAAGTGGTTTGTGTAAGTGAGCCAAAGAAATCAAATAATAAAACATTTTTTCTAACCACCATGTGACATTTTAGGTTAAAATAGTATAAAAAAAAGTATTTTTGTATTTAATTGATAATTATAATGATTAAACAATGTTATTTTGGTCTTTTATCCTTTCACCCTAATTGAGATTCATTCATTCTAAAACCCTCAATGGTTTTGTGCCAGAATCTATTCAAAAATATTTTCAAAAATAAGCTTTTGTCGGGAGTATCTTGCATAGCTAACTACTCTTCTAAATGAGTAGCCTGACTAATTTAAGTTTAACTCTAAACAACTACTTTTAATTATGAATATCTTCATATAGCATCAACATAAGCACACAAGGCAATCCCCGCAAACAATAGCCTGTAGTCTAGTGTCACATTTCTAAATGAACTAGAAAAATCAAAGGAGAGAAAGCTGTCATTTAATTAGGCCAATCTTCTTCTTATTTAATCCAGAATGCCATGGTGTCCAGCTGCGTCATTCCTGACAGGCAAAGAATGTTATAGCCTCAGCAGTTTCCTGTCTTCACAAACAGGAGGAGGGCATGATAGAGAGAGAGAGGCAATATATTTCCAATTTGCTATTGAAAACACAGTTTACAGAAATAGATGAGTTTCAAATTAGAGGCAAATAGACAACCTATTTACAGCACGGCATGACAGCGAGCAGATTGCTCATAGTGAGATTTGCCTATCGCCATGGCTGGTTAATATTTCAGAGCTGTTAACCTCGGCTGTGTGTGAAGCAACTTTAGACTGACAAAATCTGCAAACGGTCTCCCATTGTTACAATATCTACATTTCCAAGATAAAGCTGATTTTAATTTTTTTCGTGTGCTGTTGGTGATACGGTTCCTAGTGGCCGTCAGATGAGACGCAGTCTGTGGTGCTGGGTTTGGAGAGGTGGAGCACAGTCATGTGCACGTTGGAGGCGTTTGATTGGCCTGCCAGGAAGTCAGTGGGAAACTCTGATTTTAATTTCCGTGTTACAGCCGTGAGCTGCATGACAAAACTTCGCTACCTGCACGCATCTTGAAATAAGGATGCTTTTCACTTAATTTTTATATCTAGCCCACTGACATGATAAAATTATATTTTATTTACCAGATGTCTCAAACGTTCATATTCTATGAAACTGTTTAGTACTATGTGACATTAAATCTATTAGATATTGTTTTGTAAGTTTGTAAGTTATCACAAACTAAAAAAGCAATACTTTTACATTATTTATTTATGTAGATTAATGTTCATTTTACAAAAAGCATTTTTTTTTTTTTTTTTTTTACATTTCAAAACAATGCTTATACAAATTATACAAAAGGAATATTTAGTAGTTCTTTAGCTAGCCTTACCTAGTCTACACGTAACTAAGAATACCACAACGGTATTATAAACTTCACTGTCAAAATTATTCAGCATAACGTCCGAGTTTTATGTAAATTACACTGATACTAGTGAGTTTTAGAAAGCGTCTTACACAATAATTAATTCCCTTATGTACAACACAAAAGAAACAACTTGGTCATCACTACTCACATAATAACTTTCTCCCTCACAGTACCGATGTTTACGCTCGTATTTTGTCGGGTTTTCTTCTGTCTTCCTGCTTCTTCTCCGTACAGGCATTGGTTCTCCTGTTGTCTCTGTTGGTAAAACTTGATAACAAGCATGTTACGTTGTCTAATTTTCGCTAGAAGAATCGCGAAACAGCACTACTAGCGTATCTACAGAAATTGGCGGCAACCACTGAGCGCGACGATTCTGTCCGACGTGTGAAATACCGCAGGTCATGTGATTTCAAAATGCGCGCCATATATAACTACACACTTTTTACACAAAACTACACAGTAGGCTACAGTTTTCATCTCATGTGAGTGGTGAAGTCAGATGACTTTTCACAAAAACGCTACTTATTTCTTAATGTGTAAAACTTCAAATTAGCACCATACTTACTGTACATTTAATGTAGCGTGAAATATAAAAAATATGTTGTTCGTTGTTTCATGATAACTGATGCAAAATGTAAATTCCTCATTTTAATTCAGTAGCCTACATCTTCTTCCAGTACTGAATTTGTTCATTTTATAATGAATATTATAGGTAGCAGCACAAGCCTGTTATAAACCAAATTCAGTCACATTGCAAGTCACCTGAGTTTACCAGCAGCTGTGCTTTCATTGTGGTCTCTCTGGTCTTCACCGCAGACAGAGGAGCTGTCAGTCACGTCAGCACGGCTCTGATGGGCATGTGGCAGCTCTCAGAGGAACTCCTCAGCATCCCGGCTCATTCCCTTCGCTGGTCTCTGTAGACATCACTAATTACTGCAATTACACAGGCAGATCATGCTCAGAGGTGTGCTGATGTCACTTATGATGTTCATACAGGACTAAGTTTGAATTCATACCTACGCTGCTGCTAATCGGCTGTCGTGAACAACTACGCAATAATAACTTTCTAATATTAGAGCCATTTTCTAGGCAATCTATTACTATAGCTTAAATTATGATTACAGATTTAAACAAACCTCTAACACTAATACATTATTAGTAGTAGTAGTAGCAGTCGTAGTAGTATGTTGTCGTATATAGTTGATATTATTAATGACATTTTGAAATATATTAACATACAAGTTTTAAATTTGTATTTTAATACTTATTTTAAATTGTAAAAATATTTTATAATATTTCAATAGAATATTAATGACATTAAAATTATATATAAGTATATATAAAAATAGGCCCATATATAATTATTATTTTTGTCAATCAACAATGCTCAACAAGGCTGCATTTTTTTACATTTAAAAATACTGTAAAAACAGTAATATTGTGAAATATTTTACAATCAAAAATAAGTGTTTTAATGTCAGTATATTTTAACAAGTAATTTATTTTTATCAAATAAATACAGCATTGGTGAGCATAATATACTTCTTAAATAATAATAATAATAATATTGTTATTATTGTTTTTATTATTATTATTATTATTATTATTATTATTATTATTGTTGTTGTTTTTAGTATTATTGTAGTTATTAGTAGTAGTAGTAGTAGTAGTATAAACCTTTATTGTTATACACTGGCTCTTTTGACTTGACCACCTATCTACCCAAAATGCACCAGTAGCCTATTTGGCAACCTTTCAAACATTCTAGAATTTGTATATATATATATATATATATATATATATTATAGATCGGTATAATGCCCATATTTGATATGAAATGTAATGCTTGCAGAGATGAAGCAATAATAGATTGATGGGGTAGTTGGTGGGGCTGGGGTGAAGAATTAATTCATTAGCACAGTACAACTTGGCTAATAAATTAGCACTGAGATTTTATTACATTTCGCACAGAGGGCACAATATCACATGCACTTTGGAGCGGCTGTTTGTTAAAATGTTCTATTTTATTACAGCCCCTCTAATTTACTGGCGACAAGCCTGCAAGCCACCCAGCTAGTGTGTGTGTGTGTGTGTGTGTGTGTGTGCGCTTGGGTGTTTGGGTGCTCATGCCCAAACTGTGCCGGGTGTTGCTGGAACTTTTCCATGCATCATAATCGTTTGCTAATTCACTATGCTAATTAAGTAATTAATT